>VWZV01004317.1:33599-117285 GCA_013397155.1 Irena cyanogastra | reverse complement strand
TTTTTTTTTTTTTTTTGAGGTGCATGTTGTTTCACTGGGGCTCATGACCTGGTTTTTCAGTGGAAGTCAAATACAGGATGATATGGAGTTACTTTTCTGGTACACAATACTGAACATACACAGTTTACAGTGTATTTCATTACTGTTTCTTTTTTTCTGCACTGAAATTCTGTTTTGGCAGTTATAGCTCTGAATGTCAGAAACAGTAGGAAGAAGTAATAATTTGCTTTTGTTGTACTGTGGTCAGGATTATGGCATGAATCACTACCTTAATCTGATAAGATTTACTGATCTAAAACTTATTTTTTATTTAAGCAACAGTTTATTTACAGTAGGATTTCTTACTCCTAACGCCTTGATTAAAAGATGATGTTTTATCAAAGGGCAGTGTGCAGTACCTTCTTTAAATAGCTACTGTACTGCACATTTTTGGAATATTTTCATATCCTACTCTTCAATATATTCCACAGAAATTATAGTCTATTGGATAAATACTAAACTTCAGGAAAATATTCTAATATGTGCTTGTATAAGTATTTCATAGATGCTTTTGAACAGTTCGTTTCAAGAAAAGAACATTTGGATTTTTAATTGTCTGATGTCTTCACAGTACTCTCCTCATGACAGATTACCAATATCTCCATGAGAGTTTTTCTTTCAGATGCTGCTTTAGGATAATTATAGTACTTTTGTATGTATGTCATTAACAATGAGGAGAAAGAAAACACTCCTGTCAAGGCTGTTCATTTAGAAATCTAATATATGAGGCAGGATACCATGAATTTCCCAGCAGGTGCTCATAGTTCACCACCAATGGACTATTTTGTTATTTCAAAGAAGGTAATACCATTATAAACAGGGACTTTTATGACTAGCTTAATTTATAAAGACAAACATCAGTGGCTCTTCTATCAAAAATACATTTGTTAAGATAATTGTTTAGCAATACTCTCATTACTGTGAATGGAGTGATAAAACACAGCATTTTATAGTTATTAAGCAGAATACAGAGATAGTGATAGTGTTGCTTCACCCTATCCTGCCAGTGCCAGATCTGTTGAAACTTCTGGGTGTTAAACAGTCAAGTGCAAATAAAACGATTCTACAGATTTGTAAATTAACTGGTTTTTATTTACCAAAGATACATGGTAGATTTGTTTTTCCAGGCACAGAGAATAATGTCCGGGCTTTTTGTTTAGGGACAGCTCTAAATATGATGAATATTTTGTATGTTGAACCTATAAACATGCATCCATCAATATACATGCTAAAATACATACTGCCTGCTTTTAGAAATGCTTAAATTTTGCTTTCTGGCAATAAGTCCATACTTGCTTAAGGCTTTGTTAAGGGAAAATTTTACAATGGTATTTTAAAAGTGGCAGGAAAAGTGTTGCATTGCTGCCTGTTGTGCTTTTGTTTGTAATTTTCCTGGGAAGGAACTATGGAGCAATGTTCATCTTCCAGCAACATGACTCTAATGCAAAGCTTGCTGAAGATGATGGTAGTCTTTTGGTGGATTTCAGTGGGGTTTGAATCAGACTGTTTAATGATTACCCCCTGGATTGCTTGTAGTGGTTCTACTTGTAGCCTCCTAATTTTTAGATACAGCTGACAAATGGTGGAATAACATGTTTTAATAAAATGTTTCCCTATTTGACCTAGGGTAGTTCAAGGGACATGCCATTCTCAGTGATAACCCATGCCAGCCTGTGCAGGTCCCTTTCTCATCACCCTCCCTTCTCTGAAACTCTGTGCCTAGTAAGGCACTGTTGGTTTATTTCAGAAAACACAACATGGAAATTAGATATTTCAAGCAGACTGGACGCATTCTTAAGGTAATGCTATATGTTGCAAAACAAAACCATAGAGGAGAGAGATGCTGGGAGAGTTTTTAGGGTCTGAGGTTTTATGACAGTAGAAATGACAGCAGATGACAGTTGTAAATAAATCATAGAATCATAGAATGGCCTGGGTTGGAAGGGACGTCCAAGATCATCCAGTTCCAACCCCCCTGCTATGGACAGGCACATATTTCCACTAGACAAGGCTGCTCAGAGCTCCATCTAGCCTGGCCTTGAATACTTCCAGGGATGGGGCATCTATAGCTTTCCTGCACAACCTGTTCCAGTGACTCACCACCCTCGGAGTAAAGAATTTCTTCCTAATATCTAGTCTAAACCTGCTCACTTTCAGCCACTACCCCTTGTCCTGTCACTACACGTGTCTCTCCATCTTTCTTGTAGGCTCCCTTCAGATCTTGGAAGGCCACACTTAGGTCACCCCAAAACATTCTCTTCTCCAGGCTGAACAATCTCAATTATCTCAGTCTTTCCCCACAGGAGAGGTGCTCCATCCCTCTGATCATCTTGGTGGCCTTCTCTGGACTTGCTCTAACAGGTCCATGTCTTTTCAGTGCTTGGGATCCCAGAGCTCAATGCAGCTGTCCATGAGAGCAGAGGGGCAGAATCTCCTCTCTCACCCTGCTGGCCACGCTGCTTTTGATGTAGGTCAGGACATGTTTGGCTTTCTGGGCTACAAGTCCACATTGCCAGGTCAAATCCTCTCATCCACAGCCCCCCAAGTCGTTCTCGGCAGGGCTGCCCTTGATCTGTTCATTCCCCAAGCTGTAAATGAAAACATATAGAGGTTTAAAATATTTGTGTTTGTTCTGTGCCTCAGTACAATGGTCTGTGTACTGACTTGCATACCATTTTTTCACTGCATCACTCTGTTTGAAGTGATTTCACATCAGCATCTCTGGGACAGGGTGCAGGAGCTCATGGGCTGCACCTGAGAACAATCATAGTTTGCAATACACCCTTCAACATCACTTGCCAGCTACAACAGAAAAAAAAAGAGTGGATTTTTTTTTATGTCAGAGCTGAAAAAAAGCAGGCATTTTGAAGTCCTTTCTTTCTCTGTTTCTTTCATGAGTCTAAATTAAACTTTTAGGTACTACTGTTACGAGTAATGGTATTCAGGTGAATGGACGAAAGCCCCAGTGTTGTTTCAGTGGAAGAGCATGGTCCTCTTGACTGCAGGAAGCATAAAATCATGAGCTGAGAAAGACCAAGAATGCAGGAACAGAAGATAGAAGTTTATCATAGCTGGTGTTAGGGCTTTGAAGTCATGGTAGGCTTTGATACACCATTATTCTCTGCATGAGTCTGACAGCACTGAGATAAGTTTCTGATATAAATCAGTGTATCTTCTTTTCCCTGAGGCTGTTTTACTATGAAAAGAGGTTAGAGGGGGAGAAAAGGATGATCGTGCCTTTGCCACATCCCTCCTACTTTTGTCTTCATCCTCTTCCTCACAAGTGCTATGTGCAGTTTGACCATTTATCTGATGGATTGTAATAACTACCTTTATCTGCATTATCACTACCATCTTCTCTGTAAAAATGGGAAAGTTTTTGAAATCAAATTTCATTGCTTTTCATGTTTCTGCTGTTACTTTCCTTAAGTTTGTTGGTTTAATTCTCCAGATATCAGTACAGTGCTAGAAATGAAAATACAAAGAAGGCTGAATCAGAAATGCCTCAGTTTCAAATTCTGACCTATTAAATTAAAACTTCAATAAGTAAAACAAAATATGTCATTAATTGATAACACCCTTCTTTACAGCACATATGTGGTTTGCAGTGAACTCATTTTCTTTCCTGAACTAAGCATTTTGTGCAGAGAAAGTTCATTCCATTCAGAACTTACAGCTACATTCCTTATAACAAGTACATTAGTGGTGATTGCTGAAGATCAGGAAAACTTTGATGAGTAACAAATGTCAACAAAAGATGTCAGTACTGTCTGTACTGAGTACCCTCTGAATGTGAGCATTATCACAAGCTTTTATGAAAAAGTTAATCACTTGGAAGACGAAAAACCTTTTAGGAACCACCAAGCCAAAACAGATCCAAGGTCCTTTATTGCTACATGTTGTATTTGATAGACCTGGCTCCAGTTGTTTCAGAGAAAGGTCAGAGAGACCACACAATGACTTGTGTATGAAATATTCTTTCTTGGGGAAGATCTGTTTCTACAACCCTTTTAATTAGAAAAAGCATAAGCACTTTTTTCCTCCTTTCATTTTTACTGCACTTTCCGTAACAGTCCTGAATTTTCTTTAAAAAGCAGCACAGTAAGCACCTAGAGGTTCTTTAGGTTGATCCCTTCAACCATCATTGGCTGCACACATAATCAAAGATGTCCTTAATGAATATATATAATATGGATTTTTCAAGTGGAAACTGTAGAGTAATTGTTGTCTTTCCATTTCCCTTGGAACAGGAATGACAGTGCGTGGATCTTACCCTTACTCTGCAAAGGGAAAGGACTCTTACGTTTCCAGAGTAATATAATTTTCCAAATTACTTCTTAATAATGGGTAGATGGACAGGCAGTAAGTGGCATCTGAAGCAGCTGGAGTATTTCGCAGCCTAGGACACAGGAGGTAAAGATTGCAGCTTGGAGAGGAGTTATCCCTTCTTCCCGTGCTCCTCATAGTGAGCTCAGGGAGGCAGCTGAGGGAGGGTGACATTGCTTCCTCTGCCCCTCCCAAGAGCCAGCCCTTTGGGAGTGGCAGGTCTAAGGTAGGTGTCACACAGCTGTGTGACATCAGTGTAAGCATCTCCAGTGGCTGGCTTTGAGTAACCAATGACTTTGTGGTGCAAGCTGTTGCAATACACAGAGCCTTTGGGACACCTGGAATTTTTTGCCCATGGACAGAACAGAAAGAGGTCTTTAGGCCTCTGCTCATGGAAGGTCTGCTTCCATGTACAAGGTGGCAGCAGCAGCACTGAGGGAAGTACAAAGCCACCACCACATGTTCCAGAACACTGAGGTGTGTCAGGCTGACTGAATAGGGTAATGATACTGGCAGCAGCAGCATGCAGAGCAGCAAAGCGAAAGTTAAATATTTGGTCTCAATGAATGGATGAATCAAAGAGAGTGGATTGTTTATAATTGCCTTTAAAAATGTGAGTAGTATGTCATTCAAATGGTGAATTTACAGATTTTGAAGAGCAAAGATCCCCTTCACAGGTGACCTTCCTGAAACTTTCCTTTTGGAGTTCAGATCTTTAGAAGAGCCATGGGGAAGGTATGACCTTTGAAAAATTCTTGGGAAGCTGCAGCTGGGAAGAGGGTAGAGGGAGGAAAATAAACAAAATAAACGTTCTCAAACCTCTCTGATCTCCCTCCTCCACTTTTTGTTTTAGTGATTAGCTTTGAGAATCTGATTCTATAAACATGCTTCTCTCCCCTGCCTTTTTTCCTTATATGCTTTTGTGGTTGTTGATCCTTTAGATAAAGAGCTTTTGCCCTGAGGTTATCTTTTAGTTAGGATAGGACAGAATTAGGGAATGAAAAGTGTATTGAAAATAAAAAAGACAACCAAACAAAAAATTAAAAAAAGGATTTGCAAGGTTTAAAAGATTTCTAGTAGTTGGATTATTTTCTGTAGAATAACAGATTAGTAAATTTGAACTATTTTTCATTATTTTTGTTCCTCTCTTGCCATAAGGAATTAGTGACATGCATGTGGGTAGTTTGGTGTCTAGTTAGGGCTGCAGGTGATAGACGCATCATCAGTGTCCTGTGACCTCTCTGTTTAGATCTTGCTCTTGCTCTCATGCTCTTTTTTCTGACTTAAAGGCCAGAATTAGGCCTGAGGATGGACTCATAACTGTTCTCCTCACTTACATGTATGCAAAAAAACTACTGACTTATAGATGTAAAGAATCTGCCAGCCGACGCTCATAATTTGGCACTCTGGCCTTAGCAGAAAACGTAATTTTAAAATAATGATTTATTTTTTTTTAAATCACATTTGCAGTCTAATTAGACTCAAAAAATTACTTTGTTACTACATAATGTACAATATTATGTCCATTGGAAGATAGAGATACAGAGATTTCTGTCAGACTCAATTTTGACAAGTCTGTTTTTAATCTTGACCTATAGCCCTTAAAGAACATATATCCTTCCATGCTAAATCTGCTGCTATGTCCCCTTTGAGAACTGAATTTTAATGCATGTCCTTGGAACAAGGAATTTATTCTTGCACAGATAGATTGTTAGTGTGTACAAGTGAAGCAGACTTCTGAAGCGCTTTTTTTTTGTGCTTATCTCATGATTGCAGCTGAAGTGAGGGATATTTGTGATGCCTAAAGTTCATGAACTAGCTTTAAATGAAAGTCCTCAACATACTATGGATGAAACAGAAGTACAAGCTGTTCAAGAGGAAAATGGGATGTCCGTCCAAGAGAAGAAATCTGCAGACCCCAAAGGTTGTTCTTTATAGGAATTATTCTGTAGGAAGGACACCTTCATATTGCATACTTCTCCGGCTTGGTGAAGGTGTTCACATGGCTAATACAGGATACATTTTTATGCAGCATACCATGAGTTGGCAGCTGACTCAAGGTGCCTAAAACCCTGTGTGCAGCCCATGGAGGCTATTATTCTGTTTCTGTGTTTGACAGGCCAGGGTAATTTCTGAACAATAAAACTTCTCTCACACCTGATTGAAAATTCACCTCTATGAGCTCCAACTCTTTAAAACCAGGCCTTTAGCCCAAACTAGCTGCCTACAGCCTTGCTGAGGATGGGAGAAGCTGTTTGCAGCTGTCCCTCTGATTTCAGAAAGCATCTAGAGAAGTGCTTTGAGCTGTGATACCTCATGCCCTGAGACAGCTCGAGGTGAATCTCCTGTTTGAATCGGTGCGGGGGGCTGGCTGGTCGTGCTGGCTGGGCCAACAGAGCCCCACGGTTGCCATCTCTCAGTTCGGCTCATTTGCAGCTCACAGTGAGTGTCTGCGTGCTCCATGCCGGAGCCCTGCCGGTGCCAGCCGTGCCCGGGGGAGATGTTGTGGACAGGCTGGTTCAGAGAGACAGCAGCGGTCCTGTGCCCTCGCCCCTTCGCCACCGTGGCTTGTGCTTACGGAGGGTTTGCATGAGATGACTGGCTTCGCTGCTTTGTGTCGAGTAATTGCTTGACTGGGCAGAGCAGCCGTGCCGGGAGCAGCGGCTGTGCCAGGACAGGCTCTGTCCCAGCGCCCCCGCTCCGAGCCCCATGGCAGGGCGGCGGCTCGGGCACTCCTGCAGGCTGCAGCAGCAGCGCCCTGGCAGCCATACAGGTACACCAAATAAAGTATGTACGAAAGACCTATGAAATCAATTTAGCAAGTCACATCGACTCGGTCCCTTCTTCTTTTTCCCCTATACCAGTACAAATCTTCCCTACTACCACCTTCTGGCTGCAGCTCTGTGGTGAGCTATGTATTCACCTCCTCCGTGAGCAGCTTCCCTCCTCCCCCTTACTGTTTTCTTGAAGAGCAGAGAGTTGTTTTCCTGTCCTTCCCTTCAGCCCTGACTGTTACCCGCAGCTCCAAGGAGCGGGAGAGGACAGGGACAATAAACTGGTTAATTTTCACTTTTTTTTTTTTTTTTTTTTTTTTTTTTTTTTTTTTTTTTTTTTTTTTTGTGTGTGTGTGCGTGTGCGCTGCGGCGCGGAGTGGCGAGGCTGCAGAGGCGGTGGGCTGGGGCCGGCCGGGGCACGGCACCTGTGTGAATCGTGTCCCCAGGCGAACTTTAATCTGCCGGGTGCGGATGCCAAAACATCGGCTTGGCTCGGCAAGCGTGGGTGGCTTTAAAACTGATACTGAAGAGGCTGGCATCGTATTTTTACTGCTGGTGTTACCCATCTAGACTAGAGCTCACGTCTCTGTGTCCGACTGCACTGCAATTATGTCTTCATTTTCTGTGTGGATGGAAGAATGCAACCATTCAGCATTTTATGCTTGGTTTGAGTCTGCAGGGCAATTTTCTTCTCCCTTTTTCAAACATTCGTTCCCCCCCTATAATTTACAATATATTTGCATTTATCAGGGAAGAATTTCTGCTTAAGTATAATTTAAGTTTTATCTTAAGGACCATGTTTATAAGCAGCATACATTTGCTTTGTAAGTTTTCAGAGAGACTCATACTAGTGATTCTTTGTTCCGAGAAAAATGTAAAAAAATTATATATTGTTCTAGTGATACAGAAAAAGGGAAAAAAATAAAGAGTATAGCAGCAGAAATGCATTTTAGGTTAACCAGCATAAATATTAAGATTTATTAAATGACAATAATATAATTTTGAAAGATTGGACAGAGCTTTAAAGAGAGTAGATTTTTAAAGTCACACCTTATTGATTTTAGCACAGTAAATAAATTTCTCCTTTAAATACATTTTTTTTAAAAAGGAGATGAACTTTTGGAATTGAAACATTCCAGATATATAGTATGTATTAATGGCAGGACTTTTTAATAACTAATGCAATTTAACAGGAAGAAGTGGTTAATTGTCTGGCAGAAGTTCTGTCTCAATTTCTTCTCCTGTCAGTCTGCTTCTTAAATAAATTAAATAGTGTGTGAGGATATGAATATAACCAAAGAGTTTGCACGCTGGGACTGCTGTCTGGATTACTGTGCTGTGTGAGTGGTATCTTGAGAAGGTAACCAGCCCCTTTGGCTGCTCATCCAAACAGTTATAAAATCACGTTTGCCATCACTTATACTGTTCCAGTGGCACATGGATATGTCTTTGGCATCTGACCAATCAATTTGCTATTCCAGATGCAGTAAGCAAAAATCATTCTGCATTAGTCTCTGCAGCTCAGTATCCATCAATTGTCTAACCTTGCAGATACAATGATAATTACAGTAATACTAATAATAAAACCCACAATGCTCAAGACACTGTTGAAACTTTTCTTAATGAGGAAATGAATTAATTCCTTTGTTTGAACATTTACTTCTTAAAACCATTGCCAGCAACCTGTAATTATTTAAAACATTATTCTAGCATTGTGTTCCATAACAAAGGATTGAGATGCTCATAGATTGGATCAGATAGTTTGGTCCCAAAAAAGCAAATAAGACTAAAAAGCAAAAGTAATACTGTTCAGACATCTGAAAGAAAAATACCATCACTCTTTAAATGAATGTGGGTTTTTTTAAGAAACAGTGATAAAGCCAATAATATTGAACTGAGAACAGTATATAATGTAGTGCCTGAAAATACAGTATTTTTCAGAATTCAAGAACTTTATCTCATTTCCAATTGCATCTTCCTGTTCTTAATTTTTTTTTCTTTATTGGCTGAATTAGTTTGAGCTAAGACAATTCTATGAAAGACTTCTGACACAAAATAGCCCTGAGTGAATGTTATGCATTATTAATAAGAACTCAGATAACTCTCTAAAACAAGGTGATCCTAAAGCATTTAACATTTAATCAGCAAAATTAATCTCATGTTCTGCTTTTTGAAAAGCATTAAAGGCAAGAAAAAATTTAATAGCTGCAGGAATGAAGGATGTGTGTGAATGCCTGACCTTTCATTACTACATACACAATGCCCAAATGTGAAAATGAAAATGCCAGTGCCGTACAGATTATGAATAGCAGCTGTAATGATTTCTAATGCTTCACTACAAATGAAAATGAAGCTCTGACCATAAAAGATTATGGTTAATTTGTCACATAGTAAAAATATCTGTAAGATTTTCTCATCTTTAGTGATCTTTTGTCCTCTTTAACATGTAACTCCCATAAATCTCTTTTGCAGTTGTACAGATACCAGCATTGCTCCTCTACAGTTTCTGATATCTTCAATTATCTTTTCTTTTAGTTTCTTATTTCCAATTTGAGCTATAATTCTAGAGTACCTGATTTCCTTGTTTCTCAGCAAGGAACACTAAGTCATACTAGGGTTTATTTCAATTCATTGATGTATTTATTTAAGGTGTTTGGCATTAGATAATGCATTTTATTAAATAATTGTTTTTATTGATCTCTTAACTGCCATAGTATCTAGAAGATACTACACAAAGCTATACAAAATTCTGCATCAGCATGTATGGTAGATCTTCTCTGTCCAAAGTATGTCCATCTACGTCAAAAATCAGAGTAGGGGAGAAACCATTGCTAATAAGTGCTAATGAAGCAGTATTTGTGTCATATCAGTATATCAGTTTCCTAAGTTTTGTCAAGACCAGGCAGGCAAACAAGCTCTGTTCATTGTGGAAGACAGCAACGTTGCTTTTCCTGCTCCAGAAAATGCTATGACCATCCCAGCAAGGGGACTTTCCTTCAAATCCATAGGCAGTCACTCTCCAGTCCAGCTTTCAGTTGCTTGTTCAACCATCAGTGAAGTCTTAACCTGGGCACAGAGTTACATTTCTGCAAAAATAGCCATGAAGTTTGTGTTGACTTCTGGGCTAAGTTTAAGCTGCTCTACTACTTAAAATGAAGAGAAGTAGCCCAGCACAAATTAACACAAAACTTTCCCTTCTTATGGGGCATGAGATATCTGCTGCATCCAGACTACAGAAAAAAAATTATTGAGTAAAGTGATGATTGTTGCCTTCTAACATAGTGTCAGCAAAAGGAGACATTAAAAATAAGCCATCAGAAGATAGAAATTATTTTCTAAATGAAAATTTACATAGCATCTCTTTGAAAAAAAAGAAATCAACAAGGCTTCATTATGTGAATGTTAGAATTATGTTTACTCCCTGAAACATCCTTTTCAATTTTTAGATCATATTGATAATCTCTGTGTTATACTGAGATAAGTGAATGGAATAACACCAGCTTCCATGGTTTGAAAAGTTGTCTCATAATACCCTTCAGCTTCAAACTTCATTATTTTATCTGTTTCCACTATTGAAACAAAATTGAAATAAAAATTCGAGACTATGCGTCTGCATCAAGGCGTCTAAACAAGTGCTGGAAATTCAGGAGAGCATAAGATAGTTTCTTTTGTTCTAATTCAGGTGATATTGAGGAACATGAGAGACCTGTACAAAAACGTTCTTGAGATGTTGTATTTCTTCTCTTTCTCTCTCCCAAGTAAGTGAACTCTGAACTCAGTTTGACCATCCATACATATTTACAAAAATTTAGAAGTTATTTTAGAAAACAGAAGGATGTTGTTATTACATTTAGAATTTTTTAAATTAAACTTTATATGAAAATGTACTACTATAGCAAAATCATGATGGCTCCATTTTTGAAGGCTGAACATAAGAAATGATGAAGTAATTGAAATGTATTTCATAACCATTGCTGGTTATGAAAGTCTCTGGTGGCTTCCTCAGGTGAATGGTTCATGCCACTGTTTCAAAGCATAGTCTGTCATATCAGCATTGGGTTGGATTTTTTGGAATGGTTGGAGTTCACCATGTTGTGCATTTTGTTCTGCAGCTTTGGTGCTTTGTTACAGACCAGGTTCCTGGACAACATCAGTAAGAATGCCAGTGCAAAGGATGAATGAATCCAAACTGACTGCATGGCTTTAACGTCCCTGAGCACTGTGAGCAGTGGGCAGGTGGTGTTTGTCTGCTGGGTCCGTGCATGGACAGCTGCTGAATGGGAGAGCAGAACTGCACTTAGCTCACTTAGAAAATGTCTGAAAGGACTTGCACAAAATGCTCACAGAAATGACATTTAAAAGTAATTGCAGTCTGATGGAAACAGCAGAGTCTGACAAATAAAGATGAGAAATTTTCAGGAGAATGCAACTGACCTTTCCATAGTGAGACCAACCTCTTCTGTAAATATTTTGCTTTGCTAGTATTGTATTAGAGCTCCATAGAACTATTTCTCAAGATACATCATCAATAGACATCTTGGGGCTGCCTCATATTCATTTTCTTCATTACACTTTGAAAATTAACATTTCCTCAGAGCTTTTGAGACTTTGGCAGTTAATGATAGAAAAACTAGCACTGGAACGTTGGCCTGGGTGAGTGACCTGAGAGACCAATATTATCTCATTTTGTCTGCCTTTGATCCTTTAAAACTAGTGTGTAGAAAGTCTAATTAGAAGAGGACAGCTGAACAATTAATTAATAGGGGAATAAGCACTACATTTTTCTCCTTGGCTGTATGGCATCTTCATGCAGCATGAATTAATTGACATGGTGATGGTGTTGGCAGTGGTATGCCAGCAGTTGGACGTGGTGACAGTCTCAGTCCATTGGCCAGACACACACGCTCATCTGGCTCTTGGTTGTTTTTTGATATACTGACCAAAATAAGTAAATACTGCTTCTGTTGGATCGGAGAACTCCAGTGTAATAATTCCTAATATGTTCTCCATTCTGTTTTGAAGTTTAAGCCCAAGTGCTCTCAGGGGTTGAGGGAGGCCGTCATAAGTAGGAAAATGATTGTCTAAGGAAAGCACCTCAGTCAATGTCAAGTTTTCTGCATATAGCCGATACTTAGAGGTGAACTCGAAAAATTAATTGAAGGCCAGTGTAGTAAGGAGCAAGTAACATTGCTCAGGAGTTAGACAGCAGTGTAACGCTGCTGCTCAAGCAGCCAGCCAAAGCACTCTTCTACAGCATACGCAGGTATTTACAGCATACACAGGTATTTACTGTTTGACCAGCATTTTGGTAACTCAGTTACAAAGTTTTAACAGCCTTAAAGTTGAAAATATGAGCAACTGGAAAACTGAGTGTTCCTGAGAGGAGGGTTTATTTTGACAAGAGGTAAATATAGTTGTCATACAGCACTGAAATTCAACAACAGCAACTTTATAGGGCTCACCTTGCCACAGCGCTAATGCAGAAGGAAACAGTGTGAATTTGGTACGTGTGAAAGCTTGACAGATGAACAGCCTTAAAGAAGAGGAGGCTTTTTATTCTCAAAGCCTTTATTGCAAAGGTATCTGAGATGGCATCTGCTGTATGAAAGCCCACCAGTGTGCCACAGCCCTGATCTGAAGGGACCACTTCTGTCGGAGGAAGCGAGCGTAATTCAACCTCCAGACACATTCACTCCTTGACCCCTTACAGAGATTGCCAACAAGGGTTCCAATTAGCACCAGCAGCAGACTGTGACAATTTTAAAGACTGACTTTCACACCATGCCAGGCCTTTAAAATAAAAAACATTTATACGGAACACAATTTGCTTTGACAATAATTTTCAGTATGCTGTTATTGAAGTTATTTATGTTTGAATCAGAGCATCTTTTCACTCAGCTGTGTTTCTGCTGCTGTTTGATCCTGAAGTGTTATAATAATCCTATCCTTATGTGTTTTATACTTTATGCGTCAGTGGTTGTTTCAAGCATCCATTACTTACAGTTTTTAGGGCTCAGACATTCAATCAGGAATCTTGCAAAATTCCCAAGTTCTTGTGCAGATTGCTTCTGCTGTTGCAAGCCCTCACATATTTGATGGCACACTTAAATTTTAATGACTTTGTGAAGCAGCAGGCTATGCAAATTAAACTGTAGGGTTCAGGAGTTCACAAGTTGAAGTTGCTTGGATGTCAAGAGTATTTCACTGCATTGACAGCAAGGCTAAGGACGGTTAATATCATTAGCATCAGTAGACAAGGCAGCCACAGCTTTCCAAATGTGACTGTGATGTCTCTGCCTTCTGATACCAGGGATTACAATGCACCATCCTGATCTCCAAAAATAAGACTTGGACACTATGATCTTTGTGTTCTGTGCTCTGTCATCTCCAGAAAACAGTATCCAAGCTGATGCTCGTCTCTTAAGTTGTTCTTCATGTGTCTGAACCAAATCTTGGCACCTTGGACTCATATTCCCATCTTCTGTGACTATATTTCATGCAGTGTTACCTGTCCTCCCTAAGCTGGGACTCCAGACCTCATCTCTGTGGTGATGTACCTTATATCATGAGCCTCCTGCTATGCTTCCTGCCTGCTGTGTTCCTGCAGCTGTCTTCTGAGATGGAGTTGGGGGTGTAATGCCATGTGTGTACTGTGCCTTGCCTGCATGGTGTGATGGCAGGAATGCCCATCTCCCACTGTGTACAGGATCTTCAGAGAGAGTTCCCAGAGGTCAGCTGAACCCGAAATCCCATTAGCACTTTTCCAGCAGTTGGTTCTGCCAGGTGTTGGCAACCTCTAGAGAAAGTATCATTTTCTGTGTTCCCCTAAAAAAATTTCTGGAGAATATCTTCCTAGGCTCGTAGAGGTCTGGTGCTTCACCTGCTGCTAAAACAGTGATTATCTATGGGTAGGTGTAATTAAAAGGCCAAAAGGGATCTGCCTGTGGTAGCATGGCTTCCAGCTCGGTGTAATCTGTTGTACTTGTCAATTAGAGTCATGGAACTATTGCCTGTTGTTTGTGTTCTGCAGGGTTGGAAATGGAAAGGGAAAAGCCCCACATGCCATGGCTCTTGCTGGAGGATTGTCTGGTGCAGAGGGCTTTTAGCTTGGGTGTTCTTGTTTGCACAGTGCTGCTTCTCCTGTGACAAAAACAGCCCAGAACACCCTTCTTAAAGCCTTTCTCCCTGGATCCCTCCATGTTGTTTCACAGGTGTCCATGAGTACTGAGTTTGTCTGATAGTTTATCAAGGTGCCCCAGGTCAACCCAGGCAGGTTGGCATCAGAGGTTGTCAGGGCTCATTCTGTGTGTGTATGCTGTGTAGTAACAACTGAGAATGGGGAAACTGCCTTAAATTGGGTCTACTCTGTCCCACCAAGGTCCTTCCAGAGGATGTCTCCTTCCCTGGAAATAAATATACTCGGATCTCTGGGGAAAACTCTTCCACAGGAACTGTTGCTCATTATAAAAGCCTGAGGAAGTGAAATTTGTAGATTCCCTAGGTGAATATAAATACTGTAAAACAGGTTTTATGTAAAAACATATATACAGCTCAAATAAAACGGATCTTTAGTTGTAACTAAATTATTTTAAGGTCCCTTCCAACCCAAACTTTCTCTGATTCTGTGATTCATTCTATGAAATAATTAAAAATGTACTACAATAGAGTGACTTTGCAAACTCTTCACTCATTAATACTGCGTTAATATTCATAATATTGAAAGATAATTTCCACTTTCCTTAGCTTTGAATAGGGCATTTGAGGTAACCTGTTACATTTTTTAGTTAGCTTTTGACTCATTGATTTCCATTTCCTTACTTCAAAAATGTAGTGTAAACATACAGATCATGGCATCAAAATCCACAATTGTGGAATTCAGACCTTTCTAATCAACAGTGAGACCCAAATTGAAACAGATGATTTTAAAATAGCAGAGAAAAAGTGTTTCAAAACAAGCGTTTCAGAATTTATTGCTCATTGTGAATGAAACAGCTAAGTTATGGTTAGAAGATTTTTCTGAATTGCATTCCCTGAAAATTATATTATTTGTTATAGCTTTAATTAATTCTTTATTTGTTCATTTTCAGTGGGAAAGAAACCAAGTATTCCTCTAGTATGTAAAATTGCTAAAATCTTTAAAAATAGCATAAACAATTTTTCATTCTTCCTTCTTAAGAGCAATATATGTTGTTTTTTTTTCTATTTATGTGCTATATTTGCTGTAGGATGCATATGAATAACACACCCAGTTATTCTGTTTGGCTGAGATACTGGGATTCCCCCATGTCCCTCACCTGCCTTTGCCCTTCCTCTCTTCCGGCTAGCAAGAAGCAGAAGCCCTTCAGTGATTTCCAGCCTCAGGTTCACAGAGGCTGGCATTGTAGCTGAACGTTAATGCCTTATGTAGCTCGAGATGCCTGACACTTAGTAATGCAACTTTAACATTTATAACAGACATGATTTGATTCTCAGACCATCTGTATTCTCTCCTTGTTGCAGCCTAAGCAGCTGTGAGGAGTAGTGAGAACGGACAAATAAAATCACCAGGCAGGACACGGAGAAGGACAGAGAGATGGATCACAAATTCCCATCAGAGCTTTCAGATTTTAGCCTTGTTATCACTATTTGATTCTAATGGCAGGAAATGAGAGAAACATGAAGGTGTTTTGTTGTGATGTTGGTGTTAACCAGTCAGATGGCAGAGCACTCAAAAAGTCAGCAGCTTGTTTTCTAAGCTTGTATTGCAGATGTTTGGTCTTGAGTGACTCTAAAAGAGCACAGAAATAATTAGGTAGTTGTTAAGCAAGTATGAAAGATGATAAAATAACTGTAATATATGCTTTTTCTTTTTTTTTTATTTAGTCACATTTTAAATGAGGAAAGACATTTCGGGGTGAAACTAAGACTGCAATTGGGTTTTTGGTTTTTGTAGCCTTTGCCGCTGTGTTTCAGGTGTTGTTTAAAAGACATAGCTCACATTTCAGTGTGATGATGTACTTTGTTTCTGTAAACAAACAGTCTGTATGTTCTACTGTCACATGGGGACATAAGTTTGTCCACATACATTTAAGCTACAAAAGGCAGAGATCACACAGTCAGTGATTCCATTGTTTCTCCATTCTTGAGACATACACAATACATGGTACAATTGGCAGTCTCCAGTGCTGTGCAAGGTTTATCATATAGATCCATAGGATATGCTAGCCATAAAGAAAGTGAAAAAGATGAGCTGTCCTGCAGAGTTTTGTAATCATTAGTTGAGAAAGTTTTCAAACAAGCAATGCAGTCATTACTGAGTACTGCAGATCAAAAAAGCTGGTGATTAAATACTTACTTCTTTTGTAACTGTGCTGTGTTTTGTATGTAGCACAAATTTTGTAGGAAATGTTTACTCTGATGATAAGGGATTTGTATGTAGTGCTTGACACCAACTTTTTGAATGTGTAACATGATTGTGTCCAGGTACTCCAAAGGGTCGTATTATAGCCTCAAATGTTGAATGTGTGATGCAGAGTCTAGCATCCTTCCAATGCAAGTGTTTATCCTGCAAGTAAATCTTGTCCACCAAATATATCTTCTGATCTTTTGGTTTAAAAAAAAGCACTTGCTAATGAATCTTGCCTAGCCTGACACCTGGACAGGTTTAATCCAAGAATAATGAATTATTCTTGGATTAAGAATAAGCTGTAGAAAAATTTCAAGATAGGCTGATTTTCATTTCTAAAGACAGCTCTGTAATATAGCTGGACTGCAAGAGGCAGTGGTGGTGGTGGTGGTAATCATGCACAGCATGAGAAACGTAAAGTAGTGAGTTCAAAGTAATTGAGAAGATCAGTTGGTCATGGTGCAGTTATCCCAGGGCTGCAGTTTATCCCAGACTAACAACTGTGAGCCTTTCTGTCTACTAACCTGCCTAGGTTAATATAGCAGTCATAACTGGATAGATATGGGTAGCATAGAGAGGATGAGATTCTTGAAATGAATTACCTTTCTTAACATGCATTTGTAGATTCCCAAAAAATGTGGTAATGATACAAATATCTAATAAAAGAAGTAAAAATTTAAGCCCTAACTGATTTTTTTTCATTACATGATAGTAGATTACACTTTGCTCCTTACATGACTGATGGCTTTGACAAAAGTAGAATTTGTTATCCCTGTTGGCATTCAGTAATGTGTTTGCTTCATCAAGTATAGACTGCCTTTCCAGACCAGTTTTATAACTAGGCCTTCATTCTCTCCTCCATTTTTTTTTTTTTTTTGCCTTTTGGCTTTTTAAGTTGCATATCAAAGGTGTCATTTTGTCTATAAGGTGACCCTATATAAGACCAATACAGTATAATTTTTTAGTTAGTTCTGCTCAAGGTCAGGCATGCAAAAGCAATTCCATGCCAATTTAGCCAGGTGGTAAGTCACATAAATAAACAATTTATGTTTGAAAGTAGTAAAACCAAGAGAAATTTAATTCTGTCTCAACAAAATGGCAACTGGTCTTTTCTTAACTAATATCACCCACGGCAACCATCTGATCAAAAGATAATGCAAGAGATATCGAGTTTGATTTTCTTTTCTTCCTTCTTCTTCCACTTTACTTTTCCACAGTTATCCACCACCCTCAACTACCCACCAAGAGTTAAAGTATATGTATTATTTGTCTAGGCCACTTGGTCATATCAAAATTTGTAATAATTTCTTCTCTTTATCCTATACGTAAGTTGTGTATTTTTAGAGATTTTCATATGTTTTGCATTTGCTAATTTCATCATAAAGAAGACCTGTTTAAATTGAAAGAAAAATGTTTCCTTAGCAATCCTGTAAAAACTTATAAATTCTAATGGGAGAATTCACCAAATATTAATATTTTCCCACCCATTTAAAAAGGTAAGCTAGAGAAGAAATGGGGGCTAAATTTTGTCCTTATTTTTATTTTGAAAAAGAACACTGCTGTCTTCAAACAGATTTGGCTTGAAGTGTACAAGAGCTAGATGGTGTAAGAGCGACTTGCATTTGTAAAATAGGTAAAAGAAATTCATGGACTACAGATGCTGAACTAATACAGTTAATCAAAGGTTATTTAATTCTTTCTAGAGACAACCATTATTGCAGCATGCAGGTTTCTCTGATGAAGCAAAAAGTTTGTAGCATAAACTGCAAAGTTAGGCCAATTCAATTTATTAGATTGGAAAAAACTTATTTCTTAATATCTATCATTATTTTGGCGTATTACTAATCTCTGTACTACTCTGCTATGTCACTGTAATAAATGTTCTTCCATATTACTGCAGTTTTCTCCATTAAAAAGAAAAGCTGGTTATCAATGGTGAGTAAAAGTATGACTCTTTACTTGATTTTACTTTTTTTTTATAGAAGCTGCAAAGAATCGATCCTCCTTACTGTTGTCCAACCTTACCCTGTAAGTATTGTCAATGTTTTCTGAATTAGTTTCCTAGCAACATAGCAGCTCCTTTTTCTGCCCATATTCTGTTTGTGTCCCTGCATTATCTGTGCAATAAGAAGAAGTAGGTGCAATAGGGGCTGTGTCTATTAAATGTGGTGTTTAAGATGGCATTACTGTCTCCTGTGCTCAAAGGCTACATTAGTAAATTAAAAAATAACAGAGTCTTTAAACTCATAGTGATAGAGCAGAATTCTGAGTTCTGCTTCAATTTCTTGTTTGTTGCAGCTCCTGGGTTTTTCTTGGTTCTGCCCTGGTCCCCCAAAGTTACACTGCTGCAGAAGCCAGCTGTACCTTATCTCAGGGAGGGCTCTGTCTGTATCTCCAACTTGTGAAGGTGAAGGGAGAGCAGAGACAGACAGGCAACCGTGTGAGGTTGCCTTGAATGGACTGGCAGAAACTGCAAGCCATTCAGAGCTGGTTGATGCTATGTGACTTTGTGGGAATGGGTTCATGACCTGTCAGCTCAAACCATGAAAAAAGGAGAGAAGCCAGGCCAGGGGAGGAAGTTCATCTGTCCATGCACAGCCATGCATACATTGCGAGCTGCTGAGGGGCCTCAGCCATGCATCAGGAGTTAATTCAGATTCAGCAGGTCCATTTGGCTCCTGTTGGAGCCTGGAACATAGCAGTTTTCATTAACAAGGGATAATTGCATCCTTTTCACACAAGAATAAGAAATGAAGTGGCTTTGATACAAAGTTGAAAAGAAGTTTATCTGATGAAGCTGCCAAAATGTACATCTTGAAAATGTGCTTGGCCCATGCTGTGTGTCTTTGTACTAGTCATTAGCCTTTTGGGTTAGTTTTGAGGTGGCCATGAAGCTTAACTTGTCCTGCACCCTTTCAAGAAGCCAGTCTGCACTGCACCTAATTTGTGGGGGGAAAGCATGCATTCCACAGCAAAAACGAGCAAGGCTGCCACCCTGCAGTAAGACCTCTGTCAGGAAGGTGATCTGGGATCAGGTCAGTATCAGTCGCCTTGAATGAAAATGAGGCCTGGTCTGACTAAATAAAAAAACCTAACTGCCTCTAAAGTTTGCTGGTTCACAGCCAGTGGTTTAGGTCACAATGAATATATATAACACAGGGGAAAAGAAATCCCCACCCACTTTTCTTTTTTATGCAGGTTTCCTCCATTGACAGACTTAATTCTTGTCTATAAATGTCAGATGAAGAAAGGGCATGTGCTTTAGTGCACCTATGTGTAGTCCTTAAAAGTGGACAGCAAAGTGTAGTACTACATCTGTGAGGTGCTGTGACCTTCTATCATTATGCTGCTGGTCTGAGAGGAGGCCTGTATGTACTGAATGTAAAGGAAGCTGAAACCCAAATAAATTGTGCACTCCATGTTTAATGGAAGACCTTACAGCACAGGTAGTGTCCTTCTCCAGCCTTTAACCTGGAAAATAAGTAAAGTCATGACCTGATATCTTTACCAAGGGCAAGTCCTGCCTGACCAATGTAGTGGCTTTCTATGGTGCAGTGACTGCATCAGTGGAAAAGGGAAGAGCTACAGATATCTTTTATCAGAACTTCTGTAAAGCCTTTGACACAGTCCTCCACAACATCCTTCTCTCTAAATTGGAGAGAGGTGCATTTGTTAGGGGCACTGTTAGGTGGATGAAGAATTTGTTGGATGCTCAGATCCAGAGGGTTATGGTCAACATCTCAGAATCTCCATCAGCTGGACATCAGTGACAAATGGTGTCCCTCAGGGGTCTGTAATGGGGCCAGTATTATTTAATATCTTTGTCAATGACGTAGACAAAGGGATCAGGTGCATCCTCAGCAGATTTGTAAGTAAGTGGCACCAAGTCAAGTGAGATGGTTGACACACCTGAAGGACCAGAGGGACTTGGACATGCTCAAGAAATTAGCCCATGGGAATCTCCTGAGGTTTGACATGACCAAGTGTGAAGTGTTGCACGTGGGTCAAGGCAATCTCTGGTATCAGTACAGGTTGGTGGGTGAACAGATCAAGAGCAGCTCTGCCCAGAAGTACTTGGGGATGCTGGTGGGTGAGGGGCTGGACATGAGCCAGTAACGTGCACTTGCAACCCAGAAAGCCAAACATGTCCTGGGCTGCATCAGAAGCAGTGTGACCAGCAGGATGAGAGGGGTGATTCTGCCCTTTTATTCCTCTCTCATGAGACTCCACTTGGAACACTGCATTCAGCTTTGAGATCCCCAGCACAGAAAGGACATCAGCCTGTTAGAGCAAGTCCAGAGGAGGCCACCAAGATGATCAGAGCAATGGAGCACCTCTCCTGTGCGGAAAGGCTGAGAAAATTGGGATTGTTCAGCGTGGAGAAGAGAAGGCTTTGGGGTGACCTGATTGTGGCCTTTCAAGACCTGAAGGGAGCCTACAAGAAAGCTGGAAACAGACTACTTACAGGGCATGTAGTGACAGAACAAGGGGTAGTGCCTTTGAACTGGGAGTAGGTTTAGACTAGATATTAGGAGGAAATTCTTTACTCTGAGGGTGGTGAAGCACTGGAACAAGGTGCCCAGAAAAGTTGTAGATGCCCCATCCCTGGAAGTGTTCAAGACCAGGCTGGATGCAGCTCTGAGCAACCTTGTCTATTAGAAGGTATGCCTGTCCATGGCACAGGGCTTGGGACTGGATGGTCTATGAGATCCCTTCCATTCTTTAACTCTGTCAGTCTGATTCACAGCTATTTGTTCAAGCTCTTTGTGGGGCCTGACAAGGAAGAATCTGCTCCTCTCATTAGGTAGCAGCAAAATCTAATCAATAGCTGAAATACCTCTAGATGTCCCTGAGCTAAGGATGGCACTGAAACACTTTCCTGTCAGCCACTTGGACTGATGTGCACATTTGATACTTGAAATCACCATTTATACATCGCCCCACTCTGGTATGTCTGTCAGAGTCCCCCAGCTCTACCTCAGCAGACAGAGCACTTGTGTCTTTGGGGGTGATGGCCATTTAAGCTCATGTAGGCATGAAGATAGTCTCCCCAAGAATGTGCAGAGAGCAGTTAGAATATGAGATTAATGCCTGCATGTTGGTACTAGCTGTAATTGACCCATTTTTAACCCTAAGTTGGGATGCTTAGTGAAATGAACTGGTTGGGAGTGCCTTGACTGCACCCAGCACTCTGAACCTGAACTGTTGCACCCGGCAGATCTCGTCTGTGCAGTACTGTTGAACCTCCATACCTGTCCAGACCAGGGTCTTACTGATTCCTAGCATCCTTCCCTTACTGCTTTCAGCTTCAATTTTTTCTGCAGTGGAAGCAAGAGTGTCTGTAAGGATGTGGAGCAGCTGGGCTGATGCCAGCGTGTGCAGCCACATTTTGGCCCTGAAGCAGTGCAAGACCCCTCTGTTTATGCAAACCTTGTGCTGCAAGGTCTCCTGGGTACTCCTGAGTCACATCTGGTCCATGCTGGCCCTCATACTACCACACCACTGCTGTCAGTAGTGCCTGAGCCTGTTGGCATCTCTTCCAGCCTTGCAACCCCTGGGTGTTGCTGACTCCAGCTGTGCACTTGTCCTGGTCTTCTGTGCAGGGACTCTTCTGACAAATACGACTTGCCTTACAGTTTGGAAATAAGATTTATGCCTTAAAGTTATGATGCACATGTATTTTCCCCATTTGTTTAATTTTGCCTCCTCCATGTTTCCTTTTACTATTTTGCCAATTAAACTGAGATGATGAAGTAGAAACCAGACAAAGGAAAATAAGGGCTTTTAAATAAAAACTGAATTTTTTCCTCGTTTTTGACAGAAATACATCTCTACAAACACTTCATTGATCTCTCTTATTGATGGTGATTTTCCTTCTACCATTGCATGAAAAATATCTGCCAAGATGGATTTCAAAAGTGCTATTTCTTAATTGGTTTTATTTGTGCTATTTAGAGTGTGGTTTGATTTTGCATTTAAGTAACCACCTTTTATGATTGCAGGTGAAAGTAGATGTAATGTAGATTTATAGTACTCTGTAGTTCACTTAGTACTCTTAGAAAGCTTTTGCAGATTGTTTTTGCTTAAATGCACTCAGTTTTGTTTAATGCTTAAACGCATTAAAACACATTAAAATTTCATTTTAATTATGACCATGCCAAAGCATTATGCTATCTTTTTCTTTCCATCAATCTACAAATCTCTGTTAGGTTCTTATCACCAGTGCCCCTAAGGAGGTCACAGAGCAGCTCAAGCAGTTAAAGCAGTTCAGAGTTTTGATTTCTGGAAGTATGGCATTGATTATAATTTCTGACTGTTTTATTCTTTAAATGAACTATCATTCTGATTGTTGCCTTATTAAGTTTTAAGCATTACTTAAATCAAATAACTTGCCTGTTTGATATCCTTTCAGATTTTATGCACAGAGATCATTTGATAGGTTGCTTTCATGATTAATCTCTTAAGCACCTTGGATGAAGTCCAGGCCCGGCTGAGATCTATGGCAATTTTGCTGTGCATTAAGTTTTGCAATGGGAAGAAGATAGGATCTTCTGTTTTGAAAGAGATGTTTCTTGTTTTAACATGGTTATACTTCTGAGACACAATAGTTACAGAAAAACAACAATAAATAACATTTATGGATCATAATGATTGTGGCAACGATCTTATTGATAGTTTGTGGGACTAATGATCAGACTGTGACTACCATCTAAAAATAGTAAAATGTAAATAATGCAAATAATTAAATACAATTGTCTATGATAGATTGCGAAATTTTTTTAAGAGAGTACTCAGATCTGATGACTATTACAGCAATTAAATTTGTGCCAAGAGTTTAACAAAGAAATACTCCCAATGATGCTCAGTCAGTGGCATGTGGCTATCACAAATTACTGTGTGGTAAAACTTCTCCACATTATTTCTTCTGTGTCCCTACTTGCTCTCCTACAATGCTCTTGTGAGCCAGTGTAGTCTTTTCAGCCTTGTTCGCAGCTATGAATTACCATATTTAGTTTGCCTTTGGGCATTATGTCCTGTTCCACTTAATAAATGTAATTCTTCCTCTTACTCACCTTTTATTTGCTTGTTAAATACTGGTGCTTGTAATTGCTGTTAGCGGTGAATCAAAAGGTCAACACATTTTTTGCACCTAGGCAATTTTTTCCTTATTTTCTAGCAAACTTTTTATTTTATATTAAACTAACGACTATTTTTAAGTAACAAGCTTAAAATTTATTGCATATAAATGCAATAAATACACTCTGTGACTATTTAAAACTATAGTATTTCTGTAGTTTTAAATTTAGTATTTCTAATTTTGATGCTTACTGTGACAGAGCAGGTTCTCTTTTCACCTTGTGATTGTCCTATATTGCTGTCATTTTGTTTCTTTTTGATATCTCAGTACTACACTGTGCTCTTCTAGCTACTAAATCCTTCTTTTTCTTGAGCATGAGTAAAGGTTTTGCTGTTGCAGCGCCTCTACTGGCGAGAGCACTCAAAGGGGCTTTTTCTGCAAATAAAACCCTCTTCCTTTGCAATCTCCCCCAAATTATAGTTTACCTGCAAAAGTCCACGAAGCACTAGGCATTTTTACTTTCATCAAAAAAGTTTCCCTCATAATGTAGGATATTTTTTCTAAAACCTATCAATAAATGACCCACTCTAATGCTGTGGACAAATATAGGATCTGATTTTGAGAAGTCTAGAAAATGAGAAGGTAACATTTTCCTGAAAGTCTACTCTGCAATCTTTTGTGTTTTGACCCTGCTGATGGGAAGCCCATTGATTGCAGACACTATAAGCAGGGTTCAAAGTAGGGTCTAGATCTTCACTATTATTTCCTCCAAGTATATCTCTGTGCAATGTTTCATTTTTCTTGTTAGCAGTTTCTCTAGGTAGTGTTGAAATTACCAGCTGATTTTTCCTTTGAATTCTGTGTAAATAAGTAAAAATTATTTAAAATTCTGATAAATTTGAGCTTTTAATAAGAAACAGGGCTTAGATCACACAGAGTAAAGTTTGGGAGGTTTTGAGTTATTTTGACTGCCTATTAAAATGTGTGTCCTCATTTTGCAAAAGTCACTCTAATTAAGCTGTTTTTATCTGTGACAATGCAAATACTTTACTTGCAGTGATAGATGTCCTGCATTAGTGTAAACACCTCCTGCTTAAGGTCATTAACTGAGAATAATGGCATCCATTTGGCTAAAACACAGAGCATCAGAAATAAATGAATTATTATCTGGCACTGAGAATCATTAAGTGATCGCATTCTTCTACAAACCTAAAGACGTTAAAATACAATCACATCATCTTGCTGAGTCTTTGTTAGACAAGTGAGTTTGGACAATCAAACTCAACTGTTTTCCTAGGTATTTGCACATCCTTTGGAAACACTTCTATTCCCAAAGATAAAATGTCAAGTGTCAAGTTGATGCAGAGGTAGAAACAATGACATTGCGCAATTAAATGCAAAAGCTGTGCTGTTACTCAAACCTGTAACCAGCAGAGAATGTTCTCCCAAATACCTGGTGCAACTGTTTCATTTTCTTATACCCCTGATTTATAGTTTTGAGCTTTTTGGAAAACAATCTCCTCCAGGCTCACCTGGAGTGCCTGGCAAAGGGCCAGAATCCTTCCCATGTCACCACAGTAAAAGTGGAAATGAAAGGAAGCGCCCCATTTTATGCAAGACCATGGTGTGCTCCCCTGGCTGTTCAATGGGTGCATTAAACCCTACATCCCAGAGGGGTTCTTGAGAACCCACATATATTCAAATCTTTAGTTGTCCTGAACTCTCCCATTGCATTTTTGCAATAAAATAATTTAAGTGTTAATGCCTCCTGCAAGTGACTTTTGAGGCTGTAGAGAGAAAAAGAAAGAGGTTGTAGAGAGCAATAGGGACACACAGTGGTTTGCCAGATTTGCTGTATGGGAATAACC
This sequence comes from Irena cyanogastra, assembly GCA_013397155.1. Lineage (NCBI taxonomy): Eukaryota > Metazoa > Chordata > Aves > Passeriformes > Irenidae > Irena > Irena cyanogastra. Next base: position 91,815 of record VWZV01004317.1, on the reverse strand, counting down.
TTGCCAGAATCCAGAAAAAATTTGGCAGTCTGCCTGCTAAGAGAGGCCAGACTGGTGACTCATCTGTAATAAGAGCAAGCAACAGTACAGAGATTTGTTCAGCAAGAATAGTAAGGGAAAGGCACTCTTTTCCCCATGTTCTTGCAAGGGAAAGCCAGTAGCCTAATCCTGCTGCTCTGCTGCCCTATGGCAGTGGAATCAACAGTTTGCAGTCTTTTATTTGAGTGCCAAATAGACTATCCCACTTACACATTGCAGAGGGGGACTACATGGAGAGGAAGGAAATTAGAGAAGTCATCTCTGGGGTTGTTATATTGATCATGGTACACTTTTATACTGTGTCTTTCTAGGAATTTATCTCCAAAGGACAGTATTTAAACTGCTTCAGAATTTCCATGTTGTCCATCTTGATGAAGAAATCAACAGGGTCTCCACCCTGAACCCCTTTTTTTTTTCCCTACTGTTTTTTTTTTTTCTTTTTTTTGGTGGTAGTTTCAAAATTTCTGGGGACCTTCCACTTTTTTCAGCACTGACTCTGGAGGCTGTTCTTGGTTTGTTCATGGGGTTGAATTTTCTGTTATTTGCAATTATTCATTATTGTGTGGTCATATGTGCTAGAGAGGTAAGAAAGAATGAACTGTGAAAGCAAAGAAGCATTTATTTTTATTTCTTGATTCTATTTTGTGCCTCAGTAATTACCGGACAATTGTGGTAGAAATATCTCTGATATTCCTGAAATGTCTCTGATACTTCCTGGGAGAATGTGGTAGTGTTCATTCCTGTTCACTGGTTGATACTAAACCTTGGTAATAGTTACCATGTTTTCAATGTGATGATAGATTGGAGGCACACAGAAATGAGCTAGACTCCTCCCTGCTAGTTACTGGAAACAAGGCTTCTGCATCACGAGAAAATAAATTGTTAAGCAGTTTGAGCAGAGATCAGAGACAGAAATAAAGGAGCATGCACCCTTGGACTACTCCATTACTCCTGCAGATTGTTAGTTGAGTCAGAATTTGAGTTGACAGTAAAGAGATTTCCCATGTTTACAAAGACAGCTCTCCTGCCACAATGATCATCAACACTTGTGCCTCCACTTACTTCTCACAGGCAAACCAACATGACTTAAGTCTTTATGCAAAACTAGGAAGGCCCCTTCTCATGACTTAGAGTAAGATTCTGAAATTCTCAATTCATATTTTCATGAAACAAATGGATCAAAACCTGGCTCAAAAGAGCCCAGTGGCTTTCAGCCGAAGCAGGAAATTCTTCCATTGCCCATTATCATGGTTATGAAGTGAGGAAATGCCAGAAGCACTGTGTTTGTAACTGATCTGAGAATAAACCAACCTCACTTCTGCTGCTGAAAATGGAAACCCCAGTGACTGTGAATATTTAATTTGTTACTAAAAAGGAGTTATTAGTCAAATTTCTCAAGTGAGGAGATTTTTTCTTTTTCCAGGGCTGAAAACAGCTGAACCCATTGCATAATGTAGTAGGTAAAAGTCAAGTAGGTCCCAGAAGAAAATTTGGAGTGCTTCTACACTTCTAATCCATGAAGCCCTACATGAAACATGTCAATATTGATGGCATGCCTTGCACAGGGTGTGTTTAGGAGATGCCTTCAGGACAAGCCTGATGGCCTGCAGGTGCCTCTTGGTGGTTTTCACCTGTGTTATGAAGTGGACAAATACAGTGAGTTGCCACTGCATTTGGAAACCTCCCAGATACCTTTTTGGCAAAAGTTTTGTTTATGTCTATCCAGTAAATCGCAGATTATGCAAAGATTTTCCATTCAGTCTGTGAAGAAATGGTCACTGGTAGGTCTCTGGTCAGTGTCCCTTCATGCAGACAAGGCTGGGTGACAACAGTCACTGTGGGAACACTACAGGAATTTGTGTGTGCACTAAGAGACCTTCTCATTGCTCCAGTCTAACAGTGGGATAATTTTCAGTATGTTCAGTATGTACTAGTGTTTCCTTATGTTTATGTACATATAGATTACCTTAGGATGTATATGCAAAATGTTGTCATATGCATGGACTTCCCAGCATATAAGAAACAGGGAATAACTGAAAAAAGAAAAGAAAGGTTTTAATTTTAAGCTATGTGATGTATCTTGTCATCATCTTTTCTTCCAGTCTCCTAAATCCGCTTTTATTAGTGCTGCAAAAAAGGCAAGATTGAAGTCCAACCCTGTCAAAGTGCGCTTCTCTGAGGAAGTAATTATCAATGGGCAGGTGTCGGTGAGTATTCAGCTATTTAACCTCAGGAAGGATTGAGCATTTCATCCAAAGGTACAGCTCAAGCCTGGAAAGGGAGGTAATTACATGGCAGGAAAAACAGTGACAGGCTTGCAAAGAGAAGGGTTTTTCTGTTTCTGAAGTTTTTCAAAGATCTGTTTTAAAGTTCATTAGGCCCATAGTTTTATGAAAAATTTGTCCCTTAAAAAAAAATTAAGATGCCAGTGAATGAATTTTGTGGTGATAGCACATATGTTTGTCTTTATAGTCTTGATAGTGTTTGTCTGCTGGTTTTTTCGGATCAATTTTGTTTTCATAAAACTTGTAAGCTCAAGAGAGGTACCATGTCAGAAAAACTGATTAAGATTACCTCACAGACCACTTTAAAATTTGTTTTATCTCCTTGAACTTATTGTTTCCAGACCTCAGGCAACATCAGCCTCCCTTTGAGAGGCACTGAACTGCTCCTTAGACATGAACTCCCAGCTCATTTTCATAATTTGCCAGAGCATCATTCCACACTGATGTCTTTAGCAAACTCTCTTCCAAACCTAAATTGATACTGCATTTTTTCTAAAGCAATTTCTGCTTTTTTAAATAAAAAGAAGCAAACAAAACCTCCCAAGATTTGTTTTTCTTCATTTTCACCTCTTTATTTTGCTGTACTGGTTATGAATCATGACATTAGGTAGCAGTGTTGCTGTTCTTAAATGATAAAGATATCAGCATTTAATATCCACCTATAAAGAACATGTTAATTACCTTGATTGTAATCCTTACTAACAAACTGTAGTTTCCATTTTTTAGATTGAAGACGCTAAATACCTCACTATATTCAGAGAAACAGAAATCAATTTTTCTATTTTAGTGAAAATGTTTCAACTTCAGAGGCAATATTTATTGTCAGACAGATAGTATTTAGGGAAAGAGAGTACTCCAAGCCAGACATAAAATGTTTATGAACAATTATGTTTTTCCAGGACAGAAACCTATAGAGGGCAGCCTGACTAGACCCTTGCAGGGTACTGATATTTCTGCTTTCAGTTTGGGCCAACACCTTCCTTCTCAGTTTTTGCTTTTCTATCAGAATGATGTAATTCTTGATAGAACAACGTTTATGTTTCTCTTGTTGCGTGTTGTAATCTGATTCACTAATTTGCTTGACAGGAAACAGTTAAGGACAACTCGCTTCTTTTCATGCCAAATGTTCTAAAGGTATATCTTGAAAATGGACAAACCAAATCTTTCCGTTTTGACTGCAGCACTTCAATAAAGGTAAGCTAGCTATTGCTTGGTATGAGACCTTCAGTAATTATCATTTACTTGGAATGCTTTAAGAAGAAAATTACTGGTGTGTTCAGTTTGGGCTGGACTCTTAGTTCAGAAATAATGAGGATTTGGCCCATTTTTCTGCTCCTAAAAATGTATTTTATTGTCACTGAAGAAGAAGTGATGATTTTAATGTGCTTGGAGCACAATCAAAATTGTGTGCGTGTATCGTTTTGATGTGCTGCCAAGCACTAGCATGATTTGTCAGCAAAAGTCAGGAGCTAAGAAGATTAAGATGTTGGTTGCTGATTGAATATCATCCAGCTTATCATTCAGTGAACTTAGGATGGAATACTGTAGGGTTATGTTGCCAATTAATTACTCGCCTCAGTGCAGTGCCCTTTACACTTTCCATAGCACATTTCACATGCAGAAATAAAAAGGTAAAGCACTGGCACAAAACTGAGTCTGCCAGGGAATGTCTGTGACTCTGCTCCATGTGGGTTCCTAAATCAGAGACATCATCAGTGTGTGTGAGAGCCTTGGAGTAGCATGGGAAGCAGCAGGGCTAGCATTACTGTTTGGGGAAGCTTGTTTCAACACGGATTGGTTACCAAATCTAGCTCACTGCAGGGTTCCATGCATGCTTGGGACACTGAGACATGAGAGGGGCATAGGTGGGAATGATTGATGGAGGCTGGAGATACTGGCTTTTGCTAGTTTTAAGGGATTGTAAAACCAGGCATATTTGAAGAAAGGCTGCCTTTGTGCTCACTGTGATACAGCAGCATGCTCAATCAGTTAGAGCAGCAAAGAGAGTTATTAACTAAGGCAGACAAGAAATTTCCTCCAGTCTGATGGTAAAACAGATGCTAGAGTCACACTTAAAAATGGGATGCAACGTTTGTTAATAGATGTAGCGTATATGCCTTAGGCATAAGTTGAATGCAGGTATGAATACAAGCATTCCATCCATGGAATACATCCATGGGATAGTGAATTCTTTGAGTTCATTTGAAAATTTGGCTGGTGAAGAAATAGGAGACATTACTTATGTAGTTAGTGAGGTTTCCATACCCTTCTACAGTGCACAAGCCCACTTTTTAGTATTTTCTGTTATGAGCATATAAACAACCAGCCTATTCCAGGATGTTTTGCCCCTGAAGACCAGGGGTTTGGCCATCACATTACATTAGCTTTCAGTAGTTCTGTCATGGATGTGTCATGTACCAAATGCCAAATCTGAAGTCATTGGCACAGGTACCCATGTGGACTCAGCTGTATTGATGTTGTAAACCTGCTTTGAACTTAGTCATTTTGACTATTGGTAGGAATAATTTCCTTTGTATCTAATTCAGGCAATTATATATTCTGAGACTTGCACAGCTATAAATGACATATTCTTGCATGTGTGTGTATATTCCTCAGTGTGGATGGGTGGCTGTGGATTGTCACTTCTTTGCTTAACTGGGGTGACATGACCCAGGTGAGTCAAGGTAAATGTAGGGTTTTCACCTCTAGCAGTCCAATAGTTCTCCACTTAAAAAGGAGGGTGCAAGCAGCACCTAACCTGCAGTCCTCACTTTCCATATTGTTAGGTCGTGGCACCTGGGCTGACTCTTAAATTATCAGATGAAAGGAAATGCAAAAACTTTGGTGCAGTAATTCAGACACTGTATGCCTTAGCCTCATATTTTAAAGGGCTCAGAAGAGCTAGTAGTGGAAAGCAGTGCCATTACTACCCTCTCTCAAAAGCTTATATTTAGGATTATGCTGCTTCATGTTACTCTTATGCCCATAGTCTTTTAGCATAGTTTAGAAGTATAAATAAAAGTAGATTTAATGTGTAAGTAATAAATTCCCCATTGGTCAGAATAGTATAATATTAGCCTCCATTATTTAGAGTGATAGCTACAATTCATTAATGCTGTTTTATATTCTATACATTGTAGAAAGCTGTCCCCATCCTCCCACATACATTTTTTTATTCTTCCCCCAGTCTGGTCTTGATGTTCCATAAACACACTGTAATTGATCAATTAATCTTCCTAAATTATGTTAAAACACTTGGATTACAATTTGTCATGTTCTCCTTAGTAAATCCTATCCATCTGGCTACTTACATATATCTGAAAATCTTTCAGATGGAAGGAAATGTTTTAATCTTGTTACCAGTGTACTGTGAAACTATTTCTAAATGATGGGTTATTATGTATTTCTTTTTCCTACAGTATTCACTAAAGTAAAAGATACCTTGACAAAGATATTAATAATCTGCATACATTTACAAAGTATTATACGAAAGTAAGGTAGGGATTAGTTGAGTGGTTTTGTGAAGAGGTTTGTTTAGCTGTTATTTTGCATACAATCATTCTCAAATTAACTATCCGTAGTCATAATTCAGTGTGAAAAAAGCTAATCAGGAGTCTCTAAAAATTTATACAGTCCCATCAGTTTAGAGCTATTGTTCTGCACAGATATCATCATCATTGACTTTTCTGTCAGCATTTAAAATTCAAAAAGTGAACTTTTAAAAAACTCTTTGCCATAAGAACAAATAAAGGCCATTCATCTATTCTTCTTTATTGAACTTAAAATTTGGTTTGTCTGCTTGATGGTGTGGTCCTGACAAAGGGAAGAGAACAGTGATAAGACCATCTCTCCTTTGCTGATGGGTTTTATTTCCAGGGAGATGGATATGATATAAGGGCCACACCAATATAATTTACATGTTAAATCTCAATTGAATATTGTCCATTCCTGGCAATCCCATTTATGTATTTCTCACTTTCATATCTGTTACCATCTTGGGGATGTTTGAGGAATAGTTGTGATGTCCTGGAAACTTGTGCAAAACAGGCACAAAGCCTGGGCTTCTGCCCTGTGCTGGGCATGTGCAGGGTGTGTGGCAGTGAAGAATTGGGTCCCAAGCATTTCATGAATTTAAGGACTTTTTATAAATCCTTTGTTAATTAGGATGTCATCTTAACACTCCAAGAAAAGCTTTCCATCAAGTGTATTGAACACTTCTCCCTAATGCTGGAGCAGAGAGTTGAAGGATCTGGAACGAAACTCCTTTTGCTACATGAACAAGAGACTCTAACTCAGGTTTGTGTAATGGTATATGAAAACAGATTTTAATGAGATGGGTTAATCAGTAAACTATCCATTTTTTCATTATTCAAATGAGTTAGCTGCAAGCTTTTTAGTTTGATACAGTCTATCTGCTAGCTAGGATATTTAGATGTGATTGTAAGAATAAGGTTCTCACAGGAATTTTGTGTTATAAAAACATCATATTTCATTGCTTTATTGGGCCTTTCAAAAATATTAAGAATTAAAAAAACAGACTGGAATCTGAAAAATACTTACCTAACATTTTCATATCACATGAGGCCCAGCTAATGAACATACTCAACAGCTGGGAAATCCATGGTAACAATTCTGAGAAGCACAGTCTGCCCAAATTTCTTTAAAAGCCTTATTTTGATATTTTGTTCCAATTTGATTATACAGATCTGTATCTGTGTGACAGGGAATAGTCCTCTTTCTGATGAAGTCAAGTTTGGCTTGTTTACACAGAGGTATGTTTTGTCACTTCATTGATGATGAAATGTGACACGGGAAATGGTGGTGTGACTTTCTTCCTTAGATCAGGGAAGTGTGACTAAAGTTAAAAGTTTCTTCACAGCTACCAGCAGAGTACCCTGATTTTATCTGCTTATCATTTTGCCAAATTGTTTAGCCTGAAATTTTTATTATATTTCTGTGTTTCAGGAGAACATTAGTATTTTTTTTCATTTCAGTTAAATTGGAAAAATAAGGAAAAAGGAGAAATGGATTCTTAGACATGGAAAAATACTTAATTTAAATGACAGAATTCCTGTAATTATAACTAGAGTCTGTGTAATGGTTTGAAGGAGATTAGTTTACCAGATGACAGTCTTTCTAGCATTTTCTAACCTTTAAGCACTTGCTTTTGCCATGTTAACATTCTTTCCTTGTGGGTATAAGCCACCCAGTGATTGAACAATATCCAGAAACACTCAATACTTGTCCTCCTAGCCTAGCCATCTCCTTGAAGTTATTGGTAAAATTCTCACTGAAATCAGAAAGATCAGAATAAACCAAGTTAGTGAGATTTCAAAATCCCATCTGGAGCTTTTATTAATATGTATTGAGTATGTCTATATACTTAGGAAAGAGGTGAGACAATGTGCAATAAATAGACCTTTTGAAAATTCTTTAAGCAAGACAGAGACTTCTATTGGAGATTTTTAAAAGTACAGTTTTGTCAAATAAATATGTTGATTTTAAAGTACCCTAACTCTCTAACTGCATTAGCATAATTAATAAATTACATAAACTATATTAATTCTGAGGGTCTCTTCTTTGGAGTTCCTGTAAAATCAGCAATATTTCAGTTTGCCATTATAATGCTGCTGCTGACCTTGAGTTAGAGTGGTGGGTTTGGAATGTTATCAAATTATTCCTTTGCTAGGCAGTGATCTCCTGTGAATATACCCAGATTACAGAGTTAAATGCTTAAAAAAGTTTTGCTGACCAACACACAAAGCAGACTTTTTAATTTTTTAATGTATTGGATCTCAGTCAGAAGTTATGGAGTAGATCTCTTAATCCAGAACAACCCAGGATAAAGACCTAATTTCTCTCAATTTGCCTAATGGATTAAAACAAGCAAGAGAACTTGGGCTAACAAGCCTCACCTGTGTTCTCATACTATCTAAGAAATAAAATGTGACCTCTCCCCAAACACCTAACTCTTCTCTTTTATGTATTTTAGTCCTGCTGAAGCTAAAATCAGTTTGCATTTCACTTGGATGGTTTTTGTTAAGATCTGTTTTGTCTGTTGTTTCACCATGGTTTTGAGTAAATTCTGTTGCTTTGAGGATGATTTGTATCAGGAAGTCATGCCTGTATGAATCTAAAAGTCCTTCCACAAGATTATATACACTAGATATTATGGAACATATATATATATATATATATGTATGCTCTTAGGTGAAGAACTTAATAAGTAGCCCATGGCAAAGCTCATTTTTGGGCAGAATTATTTTTCCTGCTACCACAGGGCTCTGGAGCATTGCCCAAGACTATGGACCCTGTTGCTCAGCCAGGGTTGCCAAGCTCTAATATTTTTATTGCACTATCCTAGGTGACCCAAAGGCCAAGCTCGCATAAGATGAGATGTCTTTTCAGGATTAGCTTTGTCCCAAAGGATCCCATTGACCTTTTAAGAAGAGATCCAGTTGCTTTTGAGTATCTCTATGTACAGGTAAGTGAAAGCACAGCCATTGCTAGTGTAAAGGAGAACAAAAAAATACACTTACTATATATGTATATCTACATCTTCACAATAGAAAAGCATGGTTGCAGTGAATCCTGGCTTGTATTACTGCTGCATAAAGCCAATGAATGCACTTGGGGAATGTGCAAATCTCTATCATCTGCAAAGTCCTCTTTCTTCATAAGTCTCTCCAAGCAGTAATACTTTGATATCTTTCCAAAACATATTTGGCTTTAGAGAAGAGTGAAGCTGAATTAATTGTTAATACTTATTTATGGTACTGTAATATCAGATAGAAATGATGTCTGAAAAGGAGCTTCCAGCAAAGGAGATGAGAAAACTGATGTACAAGTGAGGTGGTTCTCCTGAGTGTCTCAGCAAGTGGAATCCTGCTATCCTGAGTCCAGATATACTGATACCCTCCAAGCACTCTTTGTGATGGGGGATTACTCTTCTCTCCAGAAAAGCTGAAGAGAGCTTAGGTGAAAATAATCATGCCTTTTGCTCTTTGGCAGAAGTACTGGCAGTCTTCATTAGTGCCCATATCATGGATATGTGACACCTCTGAAAGCAAAAACAGAGTCCTGTTTTTGAGTTAGGGGTTACTTTTCATGAAGTGTTAATTTAAAAAAAAAAGGGGGAGGAAAAAAATAAAAGAAAAAGAACAGTAATTTATTTTTAGTGCAAGATTTTTTAATGTGATGCTCCCTCTACTGGTTCTTTGGCAGAGCTGTAACGATGTGGTCCAGGAACGATTTGGACCAGAACTGAAATATGACATTGCCCTGCGGCTGGCTGCATTACAAATGTATATTGCAACTGTGACCACCAAGCAGACTCAGAAAATCTCCCTCAAATACATAGAGTAAGTTGGGAATGCTGTGTGTCCTTTAAAAGTGAAAAGTTAGGAGTAGCAAGTAGATTTTTTTAGGGTTGTTTCTTTAGTATGTCTGTATGCATGTATTAATTCAGGTTTAATCTTTGTCACTGAAATTAATTCAGGTGTGTCAAGAGTGGTACATTTTGTCCTTTTGGTCTGTTTACCTTTTGATCATCTGTTTGGGCATGTGAAATAGACTATAAATGTAAATACGATTTGCTTTCAGTGATTTAAGATCTAAGTGTATATGGGCTGTATATGGTTTTAATAAAGATTATTGTAGTAAGAATCAGACTATTGCTTGGTTCAGAGGACAGTAGGTCATAGATTGTAGTTTGTAATATTTCTTCAATGCAGAAGTCCTCCAATAGGCACCTGTCTTATGTTAGACACCGTAGATATATATAACTACAATGAAAAATAAACATTGGAAAGTGTAAATGTGTGTATGTCAGCTTGGATAAAAAAAAAAAGGCAACAAAACCCCACAACAAAATAAAAACCCCAAGCCCTGAAACTTTTGTTGCTGTTGCTTAGTTTGCTTGCAGAATGGAAATAATAACTGTTACGCAATCAGTCTAGAAGAGTTTATCCATCATTTGAAGACAATGTTATATTCTATGCTATTAATGAATCTGCAAAAATAGTGACTTACAAGTGAAGAGTCAGTGTTCTGTCAAAAGGGGTGCTTCAAGCAGAAAAATAATTTGGTAAATGGAGGCAAAACTGGTTGCATTTGAGGAGGACCCAGCCTTCCCCCTCAACTCCTAGACATAAAGGTGACAAGAAAATGGCTCTGATTTCCATGTTCTAAAAGAAACCAATAAAATAAAGTTAAATCTGACATTGCATTTTACTGCATTACATTACTTACATTGCATTACTATTTTAATTCTGTAATTGTACTTGTCAATGTAATTAAGTGGTGTTTAACATAGACTTTAGATATCAAACTTAAACATTCTTTTCTGAATGGCATGACTGAAGAGATGGAAGAGGTAGAAGAGAGATTACTTATCATTTTAAAATATCTTTTTTGTAAGAAATAAATTGTTTAAATTTAAGAAATAACATGTTATTGCAAAACTCTGGACTTGATCAACTCTCCTTCTGTTTTCAGGTAATCATTCACTTGGCATCGTAGTCACCAGTCTTTAGATAAATAATCATCACAGGAATGTGAAATTAAATATATGCCTTTTATTGCAGAAAAGAATGGGGATTAGAGACTTTTCTTCCATCTGCTGTGCTGCAAAGCATGAAAGAAAAGAACATAAAGAAAGCACTTTCCCACCTTGTCAAAGCAAATCAAAACCTAGTTCCTCCAGGCAAAAAGGTATTACATTTGCATCTTAATGGAAAATATGTTTTAAAGAACAAAAGTATGGCATGCATGAGATACATTTAAAGCTAATCCTTTGGAGAAACACCTAGCCACGATATTTTCAGAGATTTAACTTTGGGTGCTGGTGCAACATTGCCAAGAACTATTAAAAATAATTAATTATGCCCCAGCCAAACTATCTTCTTGTCTTGAGAATGACAGAGAACTGGTTATTAATACCTCATGTATGATAACCATATGTATTTTTTAATTAACTTAGCACTTTTTATGAATGGCAGATTTGCTGGGAAAGTTTTTTTTCTCTCTCTGATGATCTCATCTGACATAAATGCTGTTTTTCAGATTGTTTTCTGTTACACTGTAGAGAAAGACTTTTCGCTGGCCAAGATCTAACTGGATAGATGATGGTCCTTGAGTAAATCACCCTCCTTGCCGTTGTAAAATACTTCTCTTAGCACTAAGCTTTCACTTCAGCTGGAAGAAACATGGATAAGACAATGTCTCTGAGAAATGCCTTTGTTACATTCTGATTAAGCTGAGATTGATGTGGTTTCTTAGTGCAGGTCATCTTCTCATGTGTAGTCAATGGAGAGAAATAGGCACTTCCAGGGAGCGATTCATCCCATCCCACATTCGGGACCAGAAATAGGTCAGATTGCTTGTGTCCTAGAAATGCTTCTATCTCTTCATGGACTATAAAAAGAACCTAAGAGTTACTAGTTGAGACATAAAGTGAGCTGAATCCTGCTTCATGACACTTTGTTTCTGAACCAAAAAACCTCAAAACAGCTGGTGCCTGAGCTAAGGCTCATTGTGATCAGCAGAAATCCTGCTTGGAGGTTTCACATCATGACTGTGAACACAGCTCTCTATGTCTGACCTCAGGAAGAAAGGCTGAAGCAGTGCATGTCTCCAGTATTTCTGAAACTAAAGCTAAATTATGCCAAATGCTTATTATTTACCTTGGTAGTACAAATGTGGATTTATTTTGGAAGCCATCACTGCTGCAGGCCTTACTGGTGTGAGATATGCCTTACAGTGGCATACCAGTATCAGTTCTTGGTTAGAAGAGGTATGGCAACACTCCCTTCCTGCAGCAAGCAGACTGTGTTGGGTTTGCTTCATTCTTTTTGATTTGAGCTTTGGAAATGCGTGTTTGCCAACCTGCTTTCGTAGCAGGTAGGTCTGAGAAAGAAAGCATCTGAGCTCTTCATCACCTCCTGTAGTACTTGTAGGTACTACCACAGGAACTGATTTCTTTCTGGGGTCTTCCTTCACATGAAGGGAAAGTCGTCATTCTCAGTATTCTCCTGGTTTTTTACAACCCGTGTGTGTTTCTGCACCAAGTGAACACCTGGTGAAGCAAAGGGCAAAGCATTACCACTAGTTGCTCTGCTTTGGATCCATTTCCTCCTTGCTGTCTAGCAAAAATTTAGGGTAGGGGCTCTTAAAATGCTGTTCAAGATTAAATAACATTTTGAATTAGAATTTGAATCCAGTGGCTGGAATGAAACTAGCAAATGATCTGAGACTGTTTTATATTATCTTCTAAATGTCCAGATACAAGGATTTACACAAGGGAAGTATAAGGTTTGGATTCAGACTGGTGAAATGAACTGTTTCTTGTTTCCCTTCTGTCTCATAAAGTATTTCCAAGTTTTCTTTTTTAAGTAGTTATTTTAAGCTCAGAGGAAAAAAAGAGGAGACAAATCCTGACATGTATTACATGAGATGATTATATGTATTCATCTGCTGTATTAGCTTTCTGATTTATTACCTGCTAAGTATAGTGGAAGAGTGTTGTTTTAGGAAGTAGGAAATGCAGTAACAAAGTGGAATAATATGCCAAACACCACAAGTACCTAGCAAAGTGTAAAATACGTAGCTGACAAATGCAAATTCTTTGTTCTCTTTCTCTGTATAGGTACATAAACGTTTAAGAACTGATGGAGTTTATGAATGGAAAGCTGCTGTCTTAGCCTTGAAATCCCTCAGTGAACAGATGTTTAATCTGAGTACTTTAACATTTTCCCTTCATTAAAGCAGTTAGGATGTTCTTGGAGTGCTCTGATCTGCCCATTCCCAAGTCCTCAGTGCATTTTAACTAAACAAGCAAGATATTAATTTTAAGAATGAAACTGTTTCATCTCATCTGAAGCTCAAGCATCTCAAGATTTGGTTTCAGGTTCCAAAGAGCTGTTATTGCAGACCATTCTCTTTATATTACACAAATGCATTTTCTTTTGGAATTTTATAGTGTGATGATTTTCACAACTACCTCTTACCCCTGTTTCTCCTTTCTCAGCTCTCTGCTCTGCAAGCCAAGGTGCATTATCTAAAGTTTCTCAGTGATCTACGATTATATGGAGGGCGTGTCTTCAAGGCAACACTCGTGGTAACATTTCTCTTAAAATAGTCTATTCCCTTGATTGTTTTTCTCTAATGCCTTTTTTTTTTCAAAAGCTGGATGATATAATTTTCTTTAGAAGTTTAGATTCTATTCATATGCTTAAAAATAATTTTAATTGAACCAAATCACTTTTTGTTTCTTTTAATCTTGAAAATAACATATCTGTCATAATAAAAAATTTATTGGGCATTTGGAGATAGATAGCACTTTCTTAGCAAATAACACCATCCAATTATCTATTGAATGCTAAAATTGTTAGTCTGGAAAAATCTTAATGACCAAGTTTTTCTTTTAACAGAAGCAGAGTCCATCCATCGTCTGTCCATCTAACTATCCACCTAAAATCTAGAGTGCAATCAACATACAGCAAGAAATTCCTTTACTTTTTTTTAAATTATGAATCAAGTATGCTCTTGTGTATCGTATCTATCTAGTAAAAACATAATAATCTTTAATGCCATGCAACTGTAACTCTGTGTAACTGAAAGAAGGGAGTGGTGATTTCTGTCACTATGCAGTACCTAGCATGTTTTTAACTTGTGTTTTCTTTCTTTTTCTGCTAAAGCAGGGAGAAAAGCGTTCAGAAGTGACTCTCTTAGTAGGGCCACGGTATGGAATTAGCCATGTGATAAACACCAAAACAAATCTTGTGGCTCTCCTGGCAGACTTCAGCCACGTGAACAGAATTGAGATGTTTACAGAAGATGAAAGTAGTGTTAGAGTTGAGCTGCATGTCTTAGATGTAAAAGTAAGTATGTTATTGATTTGTGTTGATATGACATCTTTTAATAATGTTTTTCTCTTTGAGTATTAGATTAAGCTATGCTGTTCTGAACATTTTCATGCCAATAGTACTTTCAGAGTACATTTTCAGCTCTTTTTTTGGTCACGGTACTTCTTTACGACAGGTTGGGCCATCAGTGTACTAGACTGGTGTTTTCCAGAACCTGCATTCTACTTTGATTTTTTCTCTCAGCTGACCCCCAGGAACTTGCTTTGTTATTGTTTCATGGATTTCCATGGTAAGAAGATGTGATGATGAGAATAGCCTTCTTTTGAAGCTTTTTCTAGTGTAACACACACTATCATTACCAGTAAAGAATCTCCAGCTGCATTGGACCAGTGTCCCCTGTAATCTATTGTTATATCCACAAAGTTTACTACAAGTAACCAACAGTTGCCAATTTAAAAAAGCTGTAAGAATGAATGGGTTTTTTTCTCAACCTTTGTAATTCCAGTTCAGTGTTCACAGATGCTCATCATCTACCTATAGTCATTTAATTTCTTTTAAGTATCACTTAACTCTTGCTATCTAGTGGCAAAATGAGTGGAGTTTTGTATGTTATACTGTCCTGGTTGTTTTTAGTGTGGTTTCTATTTGGCTTTGAAGTGAAAGGCTTCACAGACTTCCTAGAGCATTAATCTGATTGAAGGTAGAGTTCTCATTGTATTTGAAACATAAATATTTGATTAAAATAAATAGAACCTAACAGTTCTTTTTGCTTACCCAGCTATACACAAAAAGCACACATGAGGAATATTTTACTAGGCTTTTGCTTTGAATGCTTTAGGTGTATTGACCTGGAACTGTTTCTCTATATTTAAGGTAATGAAAAAAACATTGTTGTAAAGTAATCTAGATGCTCTTTGACAGCAATTTAAGAGAAATTTACAGGTTGGTGAACACAGCATCTCTTTCACCTTACTTAGCAATGGTAACACCTGATGATCTCAGGCTGCTTTGCCTGCATTACTGTGCTAAACTCGTAGCCTTCTTGTAAGAAAGCTATTATCACCCTTTTACAGATGGGGAAAGTAATATAGAATTTAAATCCTTCCCATCTGCCCATGTGTAATATGCAGCAGAGTGTGCCATAGTACTATGTATTACCATGGATTATGTTGTTATATATTATAATATGGTTGCTGTCTTACTGCAAATTGTGCATATCCTCATCTCCTTGCAACACATGTGATCTTAAACCCAGAGAGACTGAGTAAAAAATAAAAATCTAGGAGGCTCTGGGTGGAATTTAACAAAAAGTTGCCTCTCTGTGGGGCACAAGTAGAGATTGTGACCATGTTCTGTGAAGGAGATGCAGGCACACACAGTTAGGTATTCTCAATGATGTTTTCATCCTTTTGCTTACCCTCAAGTAGCAGGTTCATATATCCAGCTTCTGAATGTACCAGTATATGTTATATATGATACCATTTTCTCAATGAACAGACAGTTCAAATTTCTATTTTATTTTTGTTTCTTTAAATATGTTCTCAAGCATGTTTCACTTGGCAGAAGCAGGCAATAAAAGTTTAGCTGTCACAGGACTTTTCAGCAGATTAGCAATACTTCACAGAATTATTTTCAGCAATCTGAGAGTTCTGCAGAGTTCATCAATTTTTGCCAATCACTGCAGAAAATTTGAGATGAATGTAGCATTTCAAATGTCAGTCTTTAGTAGTTGCTCAAAAGAAGAGCTTGATTAATCCGCTGTTGGTTTAATAATTTATAGTAACTATAATAGCTATAGTTGAATACCTTGAAAGAAGCATGTATTGGATAGAAGCTCAACCTGTAGCAAAAATAGGTTAAAGAAAAAAAAGCCTTCATATATTTTCCCAAGTTGCTGAAAACAGTCTATACAACATTCAAGGAACCTGGAAGATTGTGGCCTAAGATGCTGTAGCACAGGTTTTTAAAAACTCATCAGACCTATTATGGGTTTGGTAGTAAGCTGTGATCATCAGTTATGTTTTGGCCACAGCTTCTATCAGAATCAGTTGTCTTTTTACTAGTAAGGGGTTGAGTAGGTTGGT
This sequence comes from Irena cyanogastra, assembly GCA_013397155.1. NCBI lineage: Eukaryota > Metazoa > Chordata > Aves > Passeriformes > Irenidae > Irena > Irena cyanogastra. The sequence continues at coordinate 75,543 of VWZV01004317.1, read as the reverse complement.
GAGCAATCCTTGTTGCATGTGACATTCCTCCTGGAATGAATTACATAGCTCCTTGCATCTGTCTTGTGACAGTGGGCTCTGAATGCTAAATTATGATAAATTGTCACAAATGTCCACATACTATGAGTCACTACAAACTGTGAGGGATAAGATGGGTTGTCTGTGGTCTAATTTCTACCTATGCATCATGGTAAGGGCTTCATTTTTATTTCCTGTCTAGGAGTTATAGAGGCTAGCCACTGTAATAAATTACATTTGAGGAGAACAGATTTTGGTTTTGAAAGCTATAGAGATTTGAACAAATCTTTTAGGCAGGAAAATGTGTACATAATGGCAAAAGAAAAATTAATTAAAGTACGTTTCACATGGATGTCTTGGGTTCAATACTTGCTATTCTGGCAGCCACAGTTTTTCAAAGCTCTGAGGTCTCTCTTTTTGTTAGGACTGTCTTTTTTTTTTAGTGTTTTGTATTTGTTTTCTTTGCTGGTCACTCTTCTGGTGATCTTTCTCTGATCTCTTTGTCTCTGCTTAGCTGCTTATTTTTTCACCACTTGTCTTTTCAGTAACACCAGGCCACAAACACTGCAATCTTTTAACCTGTCCCTGTCTTGCAGTGTAATGATAACTTTAACTTGAATGTTGTATTTTATGAACCTCAACTTTCCCTGACTGTTTGCTTCCCCTGCCATGGTTCTTTGTATATACTTAGTGCACCACATTTTCAGGGAAGTAGCAGATTCCCATACAACTGCAAGACTCCAGCACCTAATGTACCTTCACCTCTGGCAGATTCAGAGTAACATTAAATAGTGCTTTGCCAGAGTAAGATACTTATGCAAGAAAAAGATGGAGCAAGAGTCTTAAAATAGTTAGCTTCATTCAGAAAGAGAGGAATCAGTTGTTAAGATGTCTAGCTGGAGTTCTATCTTACTAAACTCCAATCTGGACTAAACTTTTTATACTGTTTGATAATGAGGAAAATAAATTCTCACATGCATTTTTCAATGTGGTATTTGAGATGTAATTACTTTTGCTTCGATGTAATAGTATTGTCAACAGGCAAACAAATTGAGGAAGAACAGCCTTAACTTGATTGTATTCTTCTTAGCCTATTACTCTTCTGATGGAGTCATCAGATGCAATGAATCTTGCTTGCCTAACAGCTGGATACTACAGACTGCTGGTTGACTCAAGGCGTTCAATATTTAACATGGCCAACAAGAAAAATGCAGGGAGCCGAGAAACAGGTATTTATGTCACAATATGTTAACCATGGTCCAGTGTATAAAGCAGAAGTCAACTTAAGCCAGAGCTCCTCCAGATGAATAGAAAGCTTTGTCAAATGAGATCTGATTGCTGGCTCTGACCTAGCACCACAGTATTCAGTTCAGCTTTATAGTGTTCCAATACTCAGACTATGATAGCATCTCCATGGTAAAATAAACCATGGGTCGAATTTCCTTCATATTCTAGTAGACAGATGCATGCTTCCTGTGAGTGTCATTATTTTCTATGTATATATCTTTTGTCAGAATACATATGGTGTTGTAGAAACCAGCTGTTTTTGTGTTACTATGCCTGTAATAGTATTTATACCTAGTTGAAGTTTAGATTTGTTTTAGAGTACAGAAGTACCAATTAAACTATAGGTCATTAAGTCAACAGGTATTTAACTTAGAGCAGAGGTGAATTTGAAAACACTTTTCTGAAGTATTGATGGCTCAGCTATCCTATTCAGAGTGTTTAATACTCATTATCAGCAAATTACTGTTTACAAATTACATGACTTTGTTCTTTGATTTCACAATGTCAATTTTGTTTCACCATGCTATAGGATCTGAAAATAGAGGGAAGCATAATATCCTTGCTTCTGAGTGGAACTGTGTACCAAAAACGACCACTTTCCTGGCCGAAGGAGATCAGGAGGCTCAAATGTCCTTTGCTGATCCAAAGCAGAAGACTGTAGATATTTCCGAAAGTCTGTTATGTCAAAAAGAACACAGACATCTGTACATAGAAAATACTTATAATTCAGGTGGATTTGATCAGCATCTGGCCAAGCAAAGTGACCCTGCTGAAACAGAAGAAAGCAGAAATTTTAGCCAGCCTTCACTGCTGTCACTCTCAGGTTTGGAACCTACCAAGAAAGCACAGGATTCTCCCAGGGGAGCAAAAGTTTCCTTTATATTTGGAGATCCCAACTTGGATGGTATCAGTCCCCAGACTCTTGGCTATGAAAGGCTTTTGGATGAAAGTCCAGAAGTATTAGAAAAACAAAGAGCCATTTATCTTAGTAATGCCAATGATATTAAAGGCCTGGAGTTGTCACCGGATGCTGAAAGCATTCAGTTTGCTACAAATTCTGTTTACGCAACTATAAGCGATGGTAAAATATTTGGAGCTGCAGAAGGGATAGAAGAGCCTTTGCTGCATGATATCTGTTATGCAGAAAACACAGATGATGCTGAAGATGAAGATGAAGTAAGCTGTGAAGAAGATATTATGGTAGGAGAAATCAATAGGCCTGCTCTTCTCAGCCTTTCTGGTTCTAGTGATGACATTATTGATTTGACTTCACTTCCACCTCCGGAAGGTGATGACAATGAAGATGATTTCCTTTTGCATACCTTAAACATGGCCATTGCTGCTCCTCCACCTGGCTTCAGGGACAGTTCTGATGAGGAAGACTCTCAGAATCAAGCAACACAGCCTAGAGACAACAAGGAGCAAGACAGTAATCTAGGCAATGATGACATTCCAGTGTCGCTTATCGATGCTGTCCCTACTAATACAGAGGGGAAGTGTGAGAAGGGGCTAGATGATGCTGTAGTCTCTACACTTCAAGCACTAGAAGCTTTGGCTGCTTCAGAGGAACAGCAGACGAATGACAATTCAGGTTCTTTCACCATAGTTACATTTATTCATTGAAAATCATTCCATCTCATCCATTTAGCTTTGGAAGTACTCCATTTCATGAGGGTTGGTTTGGTTTTTTTTTTAGTTTTCCTTTTATTTTTTTGCCATCATTTTGCATACATCGTATTTCATATTTAATGGAGCCACCACTGTTATTAAACTACCTGTTTCGGGAACTGTGCAATAAAGTCAGAGTATTCTTACAAAGAATATTTTTGTCTAATACACCCCCTTTTGCTTGTCGCTTATCCAGGTGCCTCAGCTGCTGTCATTTAATTGACTCTTATTTTTTGTGGCTTGCAGGTGTAGCTATCCTGCGAGCATATAGCCCTGAGTCATCTTCAGATTCTGGCAATGAAACAAATTCCTCTGAAATGACTGAAAGCTCTGAACTAGCCACAGCACAGAAACAGTCGGAAAACACCGCACGTATGTTTTTGACCACAAGTGAAGGCTACCAACCACTTGTGGAAGAACAGACTGAATTTCCCATCGCTAGGAATCAGGCTGGAGGGCCAGGCATGAAGCCCTCACAGCCTTTGGCTGGTGGTCAGGCTGCAGAGCTACAGTCAAAAGTTGTGCCTTCAAAGCAGATTCTTCATTCCGATAACATGGAAATGGAGCCAGAGACCATGGAAACAAAATCTGTCACTGATTATTTTAGCAAATTGCACATGGGATCTTTGGTGTATTCTTGCACTAGTAAAAGGAAAAATAAGATGACAGATAGCGAAGTAAAAGCATCCTCTGATGGCAATGCTACTGTGAAAAAGCAACAGGGAAATAAAAAAGCAGAGTCTGATGAAGATCTAAAAGCTAAATTTGGAACTCTTTCAGCAAGAGACAGCCAGCGCCTAAGCACTTTTAATGTGGAGAGAACTGCCTTTCGCCAAAGATGGTACGCTGCCGATGATGGGGCAGCAGAAAAGCCAAGCCCAGAAACAGTTAATGGAAAGACTTTTCCAAGAGTTCCTGCCCTTGGTAAAACAGAAACTGACTGTAAGGATGAGGTGGATCCTGAGGTGGATCAGGATGACACCTCAGGGCTTAGCCAAGGTGAAAACTTCCTGTCAGATATGACTCCCGTGTCTTCAGCCAAAGACCTAAACGATGCAGAAGATACTGATTTATCTGCAGATGACCATCCTTCAAAGCTTCCAGAAGCTGAGCAGAGTGTGGCTAGACTCTGTGAGTATCACTTGGCTAAGCGCATGTCATCTCTGCAAAGTGAAGGCCATTTCTCACTGCAGAGCTCTCAGTGCTCTTCAGTGGATGCAGGATGCAGCACAGGCAGTAGCACGTGTGCTACCCCCGTTGAATCCCCTCTTTGTACCTCTGATGGTAAACACATCATCTCTGATCCATCAATGAAGGGCATTGCCTATGTTCCAGCAGATGAAAGAGCTGCCATTCTTCCAAACCATGGAACGACATACAAGGACCTGCACCAGCAGCCTGAAGCCGTGTGTCACAGAATGACGGTGCCTGTTGTGCATTCAGCAATTAATGCTGAACCACTTTTTGGCACTTTGAGAGAAGGATGTCATCGGATCCCCAAGATAAAAGAAACTACAGGTACAGCAGTAATAGAGTGTTTCTTCTGTTTATTCTTAAAGCTACAAGTTCATGTTGAGGTCTAGGTAAGACATTTCTGTTATCTTTATCTGGAACTACATCATCAAGCTGTAGAAGACAGTGAGATTAGACCTTCAGTTTATCTGTTCATTTTACTTGTTGAGATATTCTGATGAGCTGCATACAAAGATCAACTTTTTAAAAAGCCTCTCATTACAGTTATAATATTTGGAAGGACACTGGTGGAGAGGCCTCTCTTCCACTCTTTGGAGGCCTCTCCAAAACCCATAGTCACCTGAGTCCAAAATACTGGTTAGATTGCAAAATTACTGCAGAAGTTATATTAATGTAGGAGAGCAATACCTTTGATTCATTTCTTAGGTATCTTATATGCTATTTTAGCAGGTTGTCAAAAACATGCCAATATGAATAAAAAGCTCTAGATGTTAAGAATAAAAAAATGTCACTACATTATTAAGCATGAATTTACTTCACAATCTGACAGTAGGTGTTTCTTTAAAATTATAAAAAATGCACAGTTTTCAGAGACAGCATTGAAATTCTTTCAGTTGGATTTTAAATGTTTCCCTCTTCTTGGATTGCAACCCACATGTAGCAGTAGTGTGTGAATGCATGAAAATCCAAACGTGGAACAGACTAGGAGTTAGAATGAGAAATAATCTTTCTCTGCCAAAACCTGCCACCAAACCAAACAAAAATTACCATGAACACATCTTTCTATATTCTTCCAGATGTAGTTAAAGAAGGTATTTTAATCTGAAATTATTCATCTAATTAGTTAATATAAACCATGCAATCCATTTATTAGGGGAGATATAGGATGTTTTATACATAATTTGCTATTCCTTTTCTGCAGTAAGTCTGCTGTAGTGAAATGAACAAATTACTTATTCATAAATTATAATTTGTTGACCAGTTGTAAAAGGCGTTTTAGTGAAATACGAAAGAGTGGTAATGAGTTTTTGATGGAATATTTTGAGGAATGGAGTTGATTGGGAAATACCAGGAAACCATTTTTACTGACTGTTAAAAGATATTTAAAAGTTCAGCCTATGAATATTATCAGGGTGATGCTTAATTATTCTGTCTGCTCTTCTACTACCCCTAGTGTAGCTTTCACAGAGCCTGAAAAGGGAAGACAAGGAGGCATGCCTACAGCTTTTCCTAGACAGCCTCTAGCTGACTCCATCATGCTATCATCCATGCTATCAGAATCAAAGGTGCCAAGTCAAAATGAAGACTCTTGTGACATTCCCAAAGTAAATCAGGCTTGTGGGGCAACAGTTAGTTTATGGCCATATGACATGATAGGAGGAAGCCTCAGGATGCCGCAGAACAAGAAAATGCTGAGACGCAGCAGCAGCAGCAGCAGCATTGGAGGATCTGCAGGAACTGAGATGCTGTTTGAGAAGAAGGCAGCCACGGCCAGCTTGAAATGCCTGGACACCACCCAAAAGGATGAATCCAAATCGGAGAGAAGGGTGGAATCTTCCCTGGGCAAAAAGCTGTCAAAAAGTTACTCTCAGAGTTGTGTGTACGTCAGCACTGATAGGAAGGACAGTAAGAGGTGTTCAGGCACGAGTGCCAGTCAGAAGGACGCCAAGCAGTGTCGAACACTGCCCTTGCGAAAGCTGACCAGCAGCACCTGGAGGTGTCGGGGCCCCTTTAGCTATTGCTTCCTGAGCAGAGGAAATGATGACAATGAGGAGGAAGATGACCGAGACAGCCATCAGCTCTCACATCTCTCTGAACCGCAGACCCTGTGTGAGCTTGCAGAACCAGTTGCTCAGTCGTCCGGTGACAATGAGCAGAAAGTCTTGGAGTCCCCGAAAGCTGCTGAGCCCCAACATGATGCAGTCAATGAGCATGAGAAGAGCAGTGCTGACACCCAAGGTGGCCAAATTGATATGAATCTCAATGATGTAGCCTTCGATGCACGAATCACACGAATAAATGTGATGAAGGAGAAGACGTATGCAATGCCTGATGGATTTATTGCAGCACAAAAGGATGCCAATGAGCTACTCTCACTGGTCCGAGCAAGTATGGGCAAGAGAGAAGATTTACATCCAGAAACATATGACCTTAAACTTTCTAAGTACAAACAACTGTTATCTTTGGAATCGAGACAGTTGGGAAGTGCCTGCAGGAAAATGGCCATGGCTGATAAAAGCCCTGAGGAAATGCTTTTAGCTATGACTTCCAGCTTTCAAGTACTCTGTTGCTTAACAGAAGCCTGCATGCGTTTAGTTAAAGTCATGAACTCTGAAACACAGCAGCAGGAAATTATAGCTAAGATAGACGAGGTTGTAATAAACTACATTTGTCTTCTGAGGGCTGCAGAAGCAGTGTCAGGCAAGACCTCTGGTGATCCTAGCATTAAACTCTTGGCTCGACATCCGAATACCATGGCCGCTATTGTAAGCACACTAACACGTTCTCTTAAAATGCTTTTAAACAAATAAAATACAAAAGTCACTTCATAATCTACCTTTGCAAAGCCATACATTAAAAAATTTTATTTACTGTATGTGTATGAACTAATGTAACAAACTGAGCTTTCTCTGTATATTTTGTTATTTTATATAAAATAGGTATGAGATTAAAAAAAGTTAAAATACTGAACATTGACAAAAGTAATGACTAGATCTGTCCTTCAGTTTATACAAAAACAACAGCCAAAAACCCCTTTCCCCAAGATCAGAAAAACAAACAGAAAAAAGTCCCATATAGGAGCAAATTGATGTTTGGCTATTTTTCATATAGTCAAATTTATGGTTGTATGAAGTGAACTTCTAAAGCCTGTTATGTCAATGAAATTGTTTTCTGTTTCATCCAAGTTTTCACTTGGAGAATGCTCCATGTTTAGAATGATTAATTAAATCATAATGTATATAACACAATATTTAATGTTTTAAAATTATAATTTTTAAGCATTGAAAATAGCAAAAAGACATTTAAAATCCAAGAGACTATTATAACTTACTAGAGAATATATATATATAATAAATGACTCTTTTGTTCATATGAACTGAATTACCTGATTCTTCTTTTCTAGGAAATTCTGTATTTAAAAAAACTGTATTGAATATATGAATATACCAACTTCAGAGGGGATCTGATGTATTGAACTTTAGTGCTGGCATTTTAGACAGTGAAGGTAACTGTGGAGGACTGAGGACACAGAAACTAGAGTGGTGGTGGTGTTCTCTCTGAAATGAAAGATTGATGCCATAATGGTCAGACCAGAATGTATGAGGCAGGTATACAAACCCTTTTTCCTGGTAAATGACAGAGAGGACCGTCAGAAAATTCCTATGCTGTTTACTGTTTCATCATATATTTATGGTGCACCTGAACAACACGGACTGCATCTATTTTGTTAAATATTTTATACTTCATATTTTATGATTCTGAATGTTTAACTGTAAATAAGTTAGAAATAAAATGAAATTTTCAGAATACAATAAATATCTCTGAAATATTTCCAGCTAGAGACAGTTCTTCTCTTGAGTGATGACAAAGGCAATTTGTGAATAATCTCTTCCACCTGAACATTTCTGGAAAACATTTTGTAGCCTTGTGTTTGAGAGGCAGCCAAAGCAACAGCTCTTAGGTCTGGCTGGCAAATAGTCATTCTCAAGAGTGTCTGGTGAACTTCTCAGTGACCAAGGAGCAGCAACCTCCATTCTCCAAACTGATGTAGGTAATTTTCACCTGTTTCTCATAACACCATGAGCAAAGGGTATTACTGCTCTCGTTTTGAAAACTTACCCTTCCACTTGAAGCACATGTGAAGCTTTCTGTGCTAACTAGAATGACTAAACCAACAAAATTAAGGAAATTTCTTGCACTTCATTTCATAAAACAAAGACACGCCTTTCCTTCTGGCTGCAGAGAAACATCTTCATAAACACAGTACCAGAAGCTTAATCTGTTGTCCGTGGTAGAAAAATCTGATTTCTGAGGCAAATTCACTTAGTACATGGACCCACTTTGGAGGGGAGCTCAGAGGTCATCTGCAGGCTGACTTACACTGTTGGTGGGTGACAACAGCTTGTCCTGTGTGGTGCTCACACTCTGTGCTCTCATTCTGGCAGCCCAGAGAGTGGGGCTGGGAGTGCTGCTCTTGTGCTGCAAATACTATGGCATTTGAGTATTTCATACTGCGGGAAAAAACCAAGCCAAACTGTTGCATTGGTATCTATTCCTAGATGGTTTTCTGAGTTTATAAAAATGTCAATAGTGATTTAGAAATACTAAGTTTCAAAAATAAATTTAGATTGTCACAACTAAGCATTGACATAGATAGGAATGTGTCACTTTCAGCATTTTTAGTCCAGTTCTTTTCATTCCACTTCTTTTCAATTGATCTAATTTTATTTCAAAGGTAAGTAGATTTTTGTTCTTCTTACTGTTCAAGAACTTTTGTGATTGTAAACATGTTCATTTTGCTCCTTAAAGGTAACCATGGTCTCTGCTCTCTCTCTCTCTTTTTTTTTTTTTTTTTTTTTGTGGTGGTGGTTTTTTTTGTTTGTTTGTTTGTTTTATTTTGGTTGGTTAGTTGGTTGGTTTTTCTGGTTTTTTGTTTGGTTTTGGTTTTGGGGTTTTTTTGTGTTTAACAAGTGGCAGGGTGGGGGGGTGTATCCTCTGCTTTTTAATGCATTTTCATAGAATCATAGAATAATTTGGATTGTAAATCTAAATGGTTCTCTGTAGTTCACCTAGTTCAACTCCTGCTCAGGTCTAATCTCATCAGGTTGCTCAGGGCTGTTTAATGGGTTTATTGGACACTCTCCAGGGATAGATGTCCCACAATTTCTCTGGGCACCAGTTCCAATATTTGACAGTATTTATGGCTAAAAATCACAAAAATTCTTTAGGTCTGATTAGAATTTTCCATGTTCCATCAATATCACTGTGCATCCTTTAGAAGAGTCAGGCTCTGTCCTCTCTCTATTCTTTCATCAGGCAGCTGTAGGCTGAAATGAAGTCTCCCCTAAGCCTTTTCTCCTCCAGACTGAGTAAAACCAGTTTCTTCAGTCTTTCCTCATATATCATGTGCTGCAGCCCCTGACCAGCATGGTCACCCTTGACTGAACTCCATGGTGTGATTTCATAAACCACCACCATGCTCTTGTGTCAATTTTGATAAACAGGATCATCTAGCCAAGCTCTCTGAGGCATCTCTTAGAAGGCAGTTTCTCCTTCCCCCAGGACTTTAGATATCTCCATGTGGTACCATGTCAATGTCTTTTTCGTAATGCTTCCATACAGATTTATATGCAGGCTTTTAAATGTTGCCTTATGAGAGCTTTGCACAGTGGCACAGCTGCTGGAAATGATTTGTCTGCAGTCTCCTAGAATCACACGTATTCACAGGCATATTAGGTTAGTGTCTCACAATCCACCTTTGTCAGAAAATTCTCATCTTTCTACTGGGCTTTTGGGAGACCTTATTGCAGCCTTTCAATACTTAAAGAAAACCATATAAGAAGGATGAGGACAAGCCTTTTAGCAGGGTCTGTTGCAGGACTAAAAAAGGTAATGGGTTTGAAGTACAATACAAGGAAGAAATTTTTCTATGATGAGGGTGGCGAGGCATGGAACAGATTGCCCAGAGGAGTGGTAGGTGTCCCATTCCTGGAAACATGCAGGGTCAGGCTGGATGGAGCTCTGAGCAACCTCATCCAGATGAAGATGTCCACAGGGGGTTGGACAAGATGACCTTTAAAGGTGCTGTCAAACCCAAACTGTTCTGTGATTCTAAGATTGTATGATTCAGCTTGTCCTGTCCAACCAAGGAGAGTATTGGATGATAATAGACACAACTTTTAGTAATTCTGGGTCATATGACCTTGCACATCAATTGCTGCTGAATGGCTATAGCCCATTTCTATTAATCTTGAGCATTAAGGTAACCTTTGTCTTCCTGTGTGGCATCCTAATTGATTCCTGCATTAATTGCACATTTTAACTTCATGACATGAGGGAATGTACCTACTTGAACTAAGGCAGTAAAGAAATGCTAAATGATATCATGTCATCTATATACAATATAATACAATACTTTTATAAACTTTTGTATATGCACTATATGTTTAGTGATTTTTAACCTGGCAAAATGACTTGGGCGTCTTCATATTTGAGTCCTTGAATTCAGGCTGTTTCATAAAATAATTGGGCAAACTTTGCCATTTTGACATTAAGAAACAAAACTGCATGCTTACTCTTTTTTCCTTCTATTTCATTAGTACTCCATCAATTCATGATCACTGGAAGATCCAGAATGCTTCATGATGTCCTCACTGCTCACCAGGCATGTGAAATAATCACACTAGTACATTATTCAAAGCTGAGAAATGCATTCCTGAGTAACTTTGTTTAAACACAATTTATATCAAAGATGGACCTGCACTGAAATCCACTTAAATTTAGTAGTGTTTTATCAGGGATTAATTTGCCTCATTAGGGTGAGGCCAGAGCCAGAGCCTCTTTGCACTCAGCACTAAACTGTTACAAATTGAAAATTGGTTCATGTCACAAATAGTTTAGTGACAAAAATGTGGCACTAACATTAACCAGCATTTTTAATTTGCCACTCAAAATTCAGTAGTAGCTCTTCTGCACAAAAAGAAGGTGAGCACAGTCTTCCACTCTGCTATCCGTGGAACAGCCCTAATATGTTTTCAGATTTAGATTTGGCCAAAACCATAGAGAGGTTGAGGCACAAATCATTAAAGTCTAAACTAAAATAAATAAAATAAGTTAAATAAATAAATTAGTAAATACATTTTCCTGTAGGAGTTCACAAAGTAAAATCTGAAATTTTCTGTCAGTCCTGATGGAATTTGGTAGATGCTGATGGGTGGAAATTCATGAGATTTAATCAAAACTCTTCCATTAGAGCATGTAAAGCAATAGATTCTGGGGAGGGCAAATTCTGGCCCATGAGATCTGGGAGCAAATCTTTGATTTCATAAAGGTGGGAGGGAAGGCAAACTAGCCTAACACTCTGTTGTAGTACAGCAAATGTAAATGTTTCAATATTGATTTTGAGATGCATTTCTTTTGTGAAGAGAGACTGCGGCACATTTTTATGCAATAGGAAATACTTAATTGCATTTTAAAGCTCATTTTGTCATTCTGAAAAAAAAAGCAATTTTTTACTCTGAGCCTGCAAGGCTAAGAAGGAGTAAAAGGAATGCATTATGTCTCCTGCTCCACTAGGAAAATACTCTAAATTCCTTTGTTTAAGTGGTTGTCCTGTTGCACTGGGTTTATGTGGACCTTATTGCTCAGGTTTCTGGGGTGTTTACTCCTTATGATACCTGCACTTGCAACAGTCTTTTCTTATTCTCAAAACATTTGACAGATGTTACCTTGAACTATTTCAGCTTTTCTCAATGGCCAACTAAGTTATCATTACTTGTTCTTCAGCCATGCCTTCTTTCAGGATTACCTTTTTGCCTTTTTGATCAGAGATTTTACTTATATCTTGCTACCTGTTTATGAGGTGCCTCTACTGCCTCAAAATAAGGCACCTATGTGATCCTTTTACTGTACTTTTAAAAGTGGAATGAGAGGGCATCTGAGTGTTTATCTAGGAGCCTAAGAACCCTCTTCTCATCTGTGAGGCCAAAACTGCAAAACACGAATATTGGCCAAGCTGAAATGCTTGTCACCTTCTCACAGGGAATGGATTTCATTTTGACACAGCCAGAAATGGTTGTCCTAAGACTTACCCTCCAGGTGATGCTTCTCCTTTTCCATGTTGTGAAAATGAAGCAGGATTTTTCAATCTAAGTGGCAAGGATTACAGCATAGACAAAGTCATCAGCATTGCTATTCCTTGAAGTGGGAAAACCTTTTCTTGCGGTGGCAGCATCAAGTTTCCACTGGGGGATGACGCCTACATTTTCCACCTTTCTAGGAAGTGGCATTAGATATGTTCTGTCCAGTTTGACTGTCCATTTGGGCAACAGGATTAATCAGGGACTGGCCAAAGGACTTGAAGCTTCGCATCCATACCATGGAGTTTCACATTATCTGAGCTGCATGAATGGCTTTCTATCATATCTAAAGTTGTTCACTCAAATGAGGGCTTCACCACTAGACTACTCATTTTTAAACTTGATAACCTGGAAGGGGTGTGTGTAAGTTTCTTTCCTCTCTTCCAGTATTTAATTAGCTGTTGACAGAATGTTATAGAGAACTATATTCATTTATTAGTAGTTTATCTGCCAGGTCCTCCCCCCAAAAAAGTCTGTCTGAGCTTACCAGTAGATCTGGCACAAGCAGATTGATGTTTCAGTTTGGGTCCCACAGTGCTAATTTTCCTCTCTCTTGAACATTCATTCATGTGTCTTCAACACTTTCACGAGAGTAGTTGAACCGTCAGGCAGCCTGTTGGACAGTCCCCTGATAATATAGATGAAGCATATCCTCCAGGCCTTGTGTCCCCAGTTTCAGTTTCCCCAGTTGAGGGTAAGGTGGGATGAAGGATGCAGAATTTTAATATAAAGACTTTCTCCCTTTCTCAAAGAGACTTCTGCTGCTACTCGTTTACCTGTTACTGTGGAATGTGGGCTATTTATCTGATTCTAGAAATGCTTTTCTCTATGCTGCAGATGGAGGAAGACTCACTCTTTCAGCACTCTTATTTCTCTTGTGCCTTGTAAGTAATGAAATGGAATGTAAATTATTAACTAGACTAGATTTTTTGGTTGATGTTTTTGTTGGCCTTCTCATCAGTCTAGTCTGTTCTAAGTTACCTGCTCAAACTGAAGCAGTCTGGTCTTTTGTTGCATGTTTCTTACCTTTAATGAAGTCTGTTTACTGGCCGTCACAGCCTTGAGCTGTGCTTATCAAGATCTTTTCTTCTGCCACGCAAGTAACTTGCAGGAATTTTAATTTGGTGTTTCATGTTCTCCTGGATTCTCCTTCTCCAAAAAAGAGTGGCATTCTTTTTTGTTATCTTCTCTGTTAGAAAATCAGAGAAATCCATACCCCTGTGATTCCTTTTTTGACCTTACTCTTCAAAGATAGGCCAGCTGTTGATAGAGCCAATCATTTTTGCTGAAGGTAGTGTCTTTAACATCACTTACTTGTTTATGCTTTCCTTCACCTTCCTTTGGGCTTCTAAGAAATGTGCTTTATTTTGTACTTTAATAGCAAAAGTTTTATATTTGTAGTCCAGGCTATCTCAGAATATATAGACTGTGTGTATCTCTGTCAGATCCAGCAGTTATCTAGATGGATGGTAGGTGTCTCAGTATTTGCTATAAAACTTAGGAATCAATAATTCCAACTGAGGGTACAGCTTCTGTGAGACTGTTGAGTTACTGACCCGCAGTATATCCACCACTCTTTCCCCAGGCACTGTGCCATCTCTGGTGAGCTGCCTCGAGAGCTCCACAGCACTTGGTAAAGTCAAGAACCTCTGGTAGATAATTTGTGTCAGTTAATTTTATGAAGTCGCACCGTGTGAGCAAATGTGGATATTAATTTGAAAGTTGAAAAGGAAAGAATTCTATTAGCTCTACAAGCTCCATTAGCAGGGCTTGCTTCAATGTTTTAGACCATGTCTATGTGGCTGGTCATATAAACAATTAATGGCATGATATGGGGTTTCAGTAGAAGGGCTGAGTTCTTTAATATAAATAAGTCTTTCAATATCCATGGAAGGAGGTGATCTTAGCACTTTATGGGAATCCCATTTTCATAATGGCCAGGACTTCTTTTTTTTTTTTTTTTTTTTCTGAAAGAGATGCAGAAGGATCCAGTTTTACTTGAAACCTTTATTGCCAATGCAAATGGCCACAGATGCAGCTGAGGATGTACTTTGTCCTGGGCTGGCAATGCAGGGGCTGTGGATGCCTGAAGAATTTCCCAATTCATCATTTTGCTGAAATGGAGCATCCTGTCATCCTTGCAACAGTTTCTGATATGAAATCTTCATGAATGGCTCAAAGAACTGGCAACCTTGAGAAAACAGAGCCCCAAGAGCAAACTTCTTCAAGTGCATAAACCCAAGCTTACTTCTCCAGCTTGTCTTCAACTGCTTTCTGCAGTAGGAGGAGAAAACTGCTTGTGCTCCCTCTCTTAGTTCTAGTCCAAACTAGTCTAGTTCATGTTTTGGTGGAAAGTTTTAATGTTTTCCAGCCCCACTGAATACCTTTTTTAGGGCTTCTGCTACAAGTCACTTCTGCAAGCAAATAATGGGCACAAATGCAGTACAGCTAATTGTACAACTGAGTTTTCCTGCCTAAAGCAGGCAGATATACCTTATAACTTAGTCAGGTTTCAACAGTTTAATGTCTCTGAAACATTATTACTTATGCAGGACACTACTTGAATTAGACACTTCAATACAAGCTATTTATCATACTGAAATTTGGCTTTTTATAACTGTGATCTCAGTTTTCTTTCATACATTTCAAATTACTTCTATTTTGCACTTGAAAACCACATCTCAAGAAGCAATGCATTAAGTATGTTTCTCATTAAGGATATTTTTTTCTTCTCATTACGTGTTTTAAAAGCAGTTCCTACCTTCTAAAAAGTAAAATGTTTACAGCAGCATCTTCTCTTTAAATAAATGAAACAGAGTATTAAAAACAATCTTCTTTAAATATATGGAAGAACTACAAGAGAAAGGCAGGAGTACATTCCTTGAGGAGTCAGGAAGGGTAAGTATTCAGCAGAACAAGTGAGGACGAGCCTTTCAACTGCTTCATTTGTACACTGATAAGGCTTCAGGTAAAATACAGTGTCTAGGAAAAAAATTTTAAAAAGCAGGCAACCTTTGCCTTGGAGATGCTTCTATGGAGCTTCCTGCCAGCATGTCCTTCATAAAAACACAATGGAAAGGTTCAGGGACCTGCACCAAAACTTGAAGAATGTCGTGAAGAGTCTTGGATGACTCTTGTGTCTCTGTGGAAGCAGTCTGTTCAGCCCACATGGCTCTGCTTATGGCATGAAGGTAAGATTGCAATTTAAATTCTTTTTTCACATTTTATAAAGTCAATTTCAAAGCTGCTGGTTTTTTTTTTCTGACTGAATTTCTCCTGCCAGTATTACTGAAAAAAAAAAAAAACTTTTCAATGTTTTTTTCTCTGTTCTCTTGCTGTATGAAAGACCACATAAATGAGTAAATTAACCACTATATTACGAAAAAACCCTGATTCTACAGTATAGATTTGAGGTCTCCTATACCAATTGCAGTATTGTCAGTAAAAATTTTTTAAAAAAACCTTCATTTTGCGTAACTGAGTTATCCACTGGCAACTTATTTAAACAATATTGGAAGATACTGTAGTCTAGCTTTTATTATTTGCTGCTTTTTAAGCTTTATTTTTCCTTCCCTGCTTATTCCAAAATTCAGGAAAATGCAGTTTTCTTTGCAAAGCTTGAAAAGGAATCTAATTTAAAATTGTGTTAGTCTTCCTGAATGTCCTTATTTGCACTTCACAAGTTATACATTAATAGATAGGGAATCTTTTTCCTTGCAGAAAATTTTGCACTGTTTATATCTCTTGTGTCAACAGGACCTTTGCATTGAAAGGTACCTTCTTCTAGCTGTGTCTGTTTGTGTTTTCTCAGTGCAGACAGGCAGCCTCAAGACCCATCTTAAAAGCACTTGGTGTTTTGATGGTCTTTCTTTGTAGGCAGCTGTTCCAGGACATCACTGCTTTTAATTTCTTACCAATGCCTCAAATAAAAAGCTGGTTCTAATACATTTTTATTTAAATAATTCTCTTCTGTTACTGTTGCTTGTACATCATATTCCAGATGAGATCTGACCCATTTTTATATAGTGGTAACATTTCTTCTCTGTCTGTGGAAAATTTCTTGTCTGGCTTACCACAGGATGCCTTTTACCCTTCATGCCTGAAGTACACTGGTGGCTTAGACTCATTCTGTGAATTCTTGTATGCTCAGTTATTTCTCCTTAATCAATTAAAACTGATGAACTCCTAAGTTACCATGGACTTTTTTTGTTTTCCCCAGGGCAGAATTCATCTTGCTTGGCTCTAGTTGTCTAAATGCTGGTTATTGGGTATAAATCATATAAACACTCTCTGCAGTCAATGCACAGAGAGGAGGAGACATCTCCAGAGGCACATTCAAAGATGTCTGAGATAAATCACCTCCTGAGTGTGGTTTTTTATTTTCTTTCCATTGACAATGTAGAGAGCCTAGACAACCAGCTTGTCTCAGTGTTGAATATAGGGAGATGAAGATTTCTGCCCCCCTCCACCCCCTCTTTTTCTTCACACTGTTTTAAATTTTAACTCACATCAATTAGCATTTGTCAAGGTCATCTACTCCTCACTTCTCCTAGTGACATCTGATCATCACTGAACTGATGATGCTTCCTATCTTTGAGTCAACAAAGTGCTTTGAAAGGTACAAAGTACTCCACAAAAAATGCATTTAAATCAAGGGATGTGGAGCTTTTTTCAGTATGTTTGAGGATGTTGTTTAGCCAGTTAGAACACATCTCCCAGCTTTTTAGACCTTTTTCCTTGTACGCCCTATTCATACTTGCATTTTTAAATTTTTGCTTATGAAGTTTTAATGCACTGTGAAATTTGGGGGAAAGTTTCTCCAAAGCTACTGGAGACATTTGTGTGATTACTTATCATATTTTTAATGCTAAAAATATGCTCAATTTCGATATGAAACTGGTTTCTTTTGTTTGCTCACCCTGCTGATTTAAACTTGAACAGAGTATTAATTCCATGAAAGGTGCTTAAAAGTGAAGCTACAGCTCACTTTAGCAGTGAACAGTAAGAAACAGTTTCAGAACTAGTAATGTTAAATATTGTCTTTGAGTTGCTAGGGCTGAATTCTTAAATGCATTTGAGGTACTTGAATCAAAATTTCTTTTACTGGATCATTAGCAGAATATGGTTATCGAAAGAGGAAAAAATAGGATTAATTTAAATGACTGGAGATGTTTTTATCAGAGGTCTTCAAATGTGAGCTAGTCATGCTGGGCTCCCTTTGCACTGGAGAGAAATAGGCACTACTAGATGGTACTCATGTCACTGGAAAGTAAAGATCAAAAATAGGTAAGTGAATTCACATCTAGGAAATGCCCATTTCTCCCTGATCAATTACTAAGGAAGTCTAAGCTGACCAGCTCAAATGTTCATGCTTGCCTTGTAGATGCTTCAAGTTGTTTGTTTTTAAAGCCAGCAAATGAAAAATCGCAGCTGAGAAATTATAAGGGTATTGAATTTCATCAGTTCAGAAGGTCTATGAAGCTTTCTACATTTTCCTTTTTTGTTGCTGGGTTTTTAGGTTTGGTTTGGTTTTTTTGTTTGTTTACATTTATCATTATAGTGTTTTCTCTTCTTCTTTTATGTCATGATATCCTGTTAGCCCTTTTGAAAAGCAGATTTAAGCCAGTAGAGGACAACATGGAAGAATAACTTTGATAATACTACACAATTGGTGTTGATTTTGGCACCATCATATCTGTACTCGTTTGGTTTGGGATGTACCAGCCTTCCCAGTCTCTCTGAGTGCTCAGGGACCAGCACTGTCTGCCAGAGCTCCTTGGACACATGCACTGGCCTCCCTAAGCCCTTTGTACCTCCAGTGCTGGAGATAAAACCATGAGCTTTGATAGCCTGAAAAGGAATGTCTAGCTTCTATATAAATCTCAATATTTTATTTTGCATCAGGATTTAATAGGAATGATTAACAGCACTTCATAATTGTTCACAGTTTAACAACAGGTCTTTCTGAATACTCATTAGTATTTATATAGAAAAATTACATAAATTTTATTTTTCAAGATTTAGAGTGGGCAGACTGCCCAACTATACTTTTCTCATATTTCTAAATCCCATTTCAAGTAAATTGCAGGCCAGTATAATAAATAGCAGGAAAAAGGCAGATGGAGAATGTGAAACAATTTCAGGAATAATGCCATAGTTATAAATGAAAAGTCAAAAGACTGTTTCTCTTTTCTTAGGCAAATGCCATGTTTTTACTTTGAGCATATGTTGTTATTTCCTTAGAGGTGCACAAAATCCTTCTGTAGTTCTTACGTTCCAATTCAAAAGGCCAAGGTTTTCTACAAATGAACCTCACAATCTCAGATGGGCCATTTTAGGGAATTGTAGCAGCTGTTTGTTTACATTTATTGTTTAGGATGCACATCAATTTCCATGAGACTACTCACATTATGTATTCACAGCTTTCATTATATCTTTTTTCAGTTCAAATTGGCCAAGTATGGTCTCTGTCTGAAGGTTAAGCTGGTTTAAAAGCAGTAAGTTTGTTGACATAGCAAAGTACATTTTGATGATTTTAAAATATTCTGCCAACACTTCAGAAAAGAACCACATCAAAAGCAATCCAGCCCTCTTTGCTTTCACTGTGCATCATCGGTGATGTCAGTGGAACTCTAGTAAAACAGTTGTTAATTAACTTATGTCCCTTCTCGTGGTACTGCAGAATAAAAGCACAAAACGTTGTAGGAGCAACCTGAAGAGCAAACATTAGTTTGTTTGGTTCTTTATTAATAATTTATCATGAAATGTTGTCAAATTCTCCCAACCTATGACGACATTCCTAGGACTGGACCCCATCAATCTTGCCTCATCCTGATCATTACGATACACGAGTTACTGTAGTACTTGCTCCTGCAAACACTTATTGACCCAGCATGAGTTCAGATTTGGCTGGCAACTTAGAGTGACAGTGACCTCTTGAATGTACCTTTGCAAACAAAGAAAAAGGCTGCAAACCTAAAATTAAATTAATTTAAATTAAATTGTAGTTGTTTTATGAGCTGTCCTGCAAATAAACAATCAGAGCATAATAGTGGTTCTTATATGAAGATCAGAAAGTAAAACAGACCAAAAATGACCCAAACCTTAGTTCCTCCTATTACTCTTTTCAAGGTCAGAAAAACCCTGCATGGAATAAGCATTGAAAAATCAAAAGTATTTCAATATCCTTAATTTATTAAGGCTTTGTGTGTGGATAATTGTTCCTTTAATTTAAAACAACGGCCAGCACTTGCCTCTTCAGATGTCCCATTTACTCATTTGACTTAGTGAAAAGTGCTGACACTGAGACTTGTTTTACATCAGGTAGACACAGAGACTTTTTGCTCTTGTGCCTTTCAGGCAGAATCTGTAGAGAAAGCTGTGAGCCATCCTAGAAACCGCAGCATGTTTAACTTCTCTGACAAGGAGTAGAATCCCATTCTCTACAGCCACGTCTGGGTTCTGCCTTTTTCACATACCTTAGTTTTCCACATTCCTGTTTCATATACCACTGACATCCTAGTGCCTGTCCTTTGATAGGAGTGCTGTAGAAATCATGCATAGGGCAAACAGCAACATAAATTTTGCAGAGATATGAAGGTTTAATTTTGAAATGTCACAACTTTTGAGTGTTTGACTTATTACCTTCCTTGATATTTTTAAGCAATTTTCTGGAGTTAGAAACCCCAAAGAAATCTCTTTGCATGCTGCATTGATATTCACACAGGTTTTGTACCTGTTCCTCCTGGGCAGCTGTTCTGCAGCCTCACTCCTTGCAGAGCTAGAAACTTCTTTTTTATTTCCAGATGAAAACAACATTAACCTTTGTTGCAACTGGGGCTTTTTAAATGGCTCTCTTTCAATTTATGATAGAATCTTTCCACTTCACATAGAGTCACGTTCTCTCTGGTTTTCTTTAGCTAATCAGCAAATTTTTTTACCAGTTTTATCCAGGAAATTCTTTATAATCTGCTTAATCAGGCCTTTGATAATCATCTGTCTTTACTGACAGTACCTCATATGTACATAACATCATCACATTTACATTTTTCAGTACATCAGTAGCTCTTAATCATTCTGGCCTTGATTGCTGCCAGTGCTTGAGGTTGTTACAATTACCTGTTGACACTACACATTTATCCCACTTTCACCAGTTCTAGTCCTGAAGGGTATCTGATTCTTCCTAAATGTTATCCTCACCAAACCAAACAATACAACACAAAAAACACTGACAGAATAACAGTGCTATAAAAATGTTGTGAAATGAGGAGTTCACTTGTTGTAAAGAAGTGAAGAGTGAAATTTTCATTTAAAGAGAAGTTTAGAAGAGTTATAATTTAGATCCACGTTGTAACTGAGTTAAGAGTTTAGTAATACTTGAGACCCAACAACAGGAATGCCAAACAGCTGTGCTAGGCCAAGTGAGAAAGTCAATTAGCCATAGATGAAAGGTGTCATGAGAATAATATTGATTGTGCTTTTAAGCTGGAGCATTTATATTTCACAAATAGCAAAGAAACAGAACAATTAAGCCCAGAACCCAAAAACCCATCAGACACATGAATAGCTTTCAAGCGATTTCAGTGTTTCAAAGGAAAACAAAGATGTAGAGTTTAGGCACTTCTCAAAGAATTGGATTTGCCCTACGTGTCAAAGCCCAGTCAAGCAAGCAGAAGTGGGGAGGAATGGTGACATAGATGAGAAGATTCCTGAAATCCCAAATAGAGAGTACCCAGAGGAAACAAAAAAAGAACACAAGCATCATAGTAGCAAGGAAAGTTGTTGTCACTTCTTGTTCTTAAATCCAGCACAGACTAGAAGCCTTGCTAGTCTCAGCAAAGCAAAAGTACTGAATACAAAGTTGGGGTTTTTTTCAAGCAGATGAAACACTGGCAAACTTTGGAGGTGGGAAAAGCAGACAAAACTTAAAAGTGGGATGAGAATTTCAAACGTGAGGGTGGGAACTCAGTACCATTGGAATCTCTTTGCATCATTGAATTATGTGGCCCATCCAAGTAGAATACCCAAATTTTCCAAGCAGGATTGGAAAGAAAGTGACTAGAAATGGTTCCAGGGTTATATAAAGCCACGTGCCTTTTTTCATTAAAAAGTGTGAACTAAGACTAGAGTGTAGGTGAGGCAGGGACAGTCACTGTGTTCAAATAGAAATGTCTAGGGTTCTTCAACTGGATGATGGCTCTCAATAAAGAAGTAGCTTTGAAGAGAGGTATTTTAATTTTTTTTTTCATTAAAAGGTCATCTGGAGATAACACAGTATTTTACAGCAATACTGAGACTTTGATTTGATTCTCCTAGCCAAACTCTTAGTTTTAATTTCCTTTATATATATATCCTGCAAGCAGAATTGGAAGGAGACTGTGTGGACAATTCTTCAGAAGAAAAATAAAATCCTTTTAACAGTCATGCATTTAAGCAAGATATGTTGAAGCATTAAATGAAAAATATGGGGTTTTTCCATCTGCTAGATAAGGTAATATTAAAGCCAGACAGCTTCTTATTACAATTAGTCTACTATCTTTAGATTTCAATTGGGGGGAGAAAAAAGAAACAGTGCAGTTGTTTAGAAATATCATTTCAGGTCTTCCAGCAATCAAAATGAAATCAAATATTTGAGTACAGACATTTTTCTCTTTTCTGTGCTTTTATTTAGAGCACTAGAAGAAATTAAATGGAAATGGGAGCAAAGAATGAAAGATTATACAAAGTATAAAATGACAAACAGAAAAAGAAAGAGATGAAAGATGCAAGTAAGAAAAAGATGTTGTATATCCACCTTGAAATATTCTATGCTCTGTGTTGTAAAAGTGAATAGATATTTCTATGGATTTCCAAAGTGCATGTTTGTGCCTCTAATTGCAAATAATTTTTTCCAAGACACTGATTTCAAAGATGTGCTATTCTACAGTCTCATAAATTGTGTAGGCCCATAAGGTCCATTAACCACTTCAGCTGGGAAGTAAAAATAAAAGTTGATTCTTTACTTAAATATTTGTTTCACTGCTGCCATCTTAAAATTGACCTACCTGGTTCAGAACAAGGAAAACAATTAAGCTCTGTTGTTATTTTCTGTGTATACAGCTCACACTAATGGATTGCTGCAATATCACTCCCCTCAAAAGACAGAACTTCATCAGATCCGTAGAAGGACTTTATAAATCATAGTGCATGGCAAAGAAATAGTTATAGGTAACAAAATTTGCAATCTTAGTTTTGTCAATACCTTTTTTTAAAGAAGGAAAAATTCACTCAAACTGGCAAATGCCTCTTATCTCTGACGTATTAACATTTGATACTTAAATCATGACATGACTTTTAATAAAAACCACACAGGAACTAAGAAAATTTTTTAAATTATTTTGGGTATAGTTATGTAAAAAATAAATCTCTGATGAGAGAAGATTAGGAAATAGAGATTAGGTTCTCAAAAGACATGAAAATCTAAAGTTAAATTGTGGTGCCACTTTCAATTATCTTTTCTCATTCCACATTATCTAAAGCTACCCAGGAAAAGTAGATGCTGCTCCAGCTTAAGCAGGTTATCAAGTCTTATTGAATGTATTTGGTAGCTATATTAACATCTCCTGAGTATATACAAAGTGTGGGGGGAGAACAATTAATCATTCTGGAATATATCCTAATTAATTTTAAAATTAATATTCTCTTCCATTTTTTCTGTGCAAGCACTCAATCAATATTTGATAGCCTGGTATTTTTAGTGGTTTGTTTACATTAGTGTAGTCTTGTCCCAGTCTGTCACTTTAAGCTTTTCAATTATTTTCAGAATCTCAGATAAGCTTGACTGAAAGACCTAATCTTTTAGTTCATGTCTTCATTAAAGATGGCATCAAAATCAATCCTTCGTTAACATCTGTTGAACAAAGCCAATGCTGCTAGAGAAATGCTGCTACATCCCCAGCCAGTATGAATCAAATCCTTAATGAGACTATCTTCTGATTGCTAATGTCTCCTTATTAGCAAATGAATGAAAAAAAAAATTAATCTTAGTACCTTATCAGGTTAAACAAGCAAATCAGAAGGGGCATATTTATTTTTGTTCCAAGAGCAAGAACAATGAAGAGAAAAAACACATAAATCACTTGATGAAAATCCCAGAAATAATAATGTGCATGCAGCTTATGGGAGTGATGGGAAGATGTGAAGATTCTGAAGATTCTCAAAGCTCCTAACTCTGAAGATTCAAAACTCTTAATCTGTTCAGAAACAGATTTTAGCATCTGTTTTGTGTCAGCCTAAATGAAGATGAAGTGGAAAGCACATATTTAATATGACTTTCTGAATCTCACAATAAAATACAAACATTTGCTATAGATAATTTTAACTGAATATACCTTTAAAAATGTGAGATGAACTGACTTTGCTTATTCATTTTGCTACTTATTCTACTGCCACTTATGGACCAAAAGAGCTTCATTCTAAATTTATGGATGCTTCTTGTCACAGTGCAAGGCGAGGAGATTTGGTTGTTGTATCTGTTTATTTTTAAACAGAACTCCAGCTAAGTTGTTTTTCTGTTAACACTCAGTGTGGCATTTATCAGACAAATACTAATCATGCCTAAATCTTCACTTTATAGGCAACTAATAAACAGTGGGCAATTCTGCAACAGAATTTCTCTCATCTTAAAGAAAATATCTAAAAGAAGATGGTTTATTTGTGCTCAAGAAATGCTGGAGTTTTTTTTCTCCACCCCCTCTCAGTGGTAACTGTGCTGGGAGGCTGGAATGCTAGTGCAGTTATGGAAGTCTAGTTTGTAAAGGTGTAGATATTGATGGGCTGAATCCTGCCAGTAATGGAGTTTGCTTCTCGATTCGCAGGAATTACATTGCTTTATAGCCCAGTTTTATTTGAATGGGCACATCTTGAAATCTTTGCCTGCAGCTCAGCTTTTGCAGAGTTTTCAGATCTAGGAGGCCAGGAAAAAAATCTTATTTTACAGAAACTGAAGGCCTTTAAAATGTGAGAAAACATAAAAAATCAAACAAAGGAAAGCAGAAAAGCAGGGTTCATGTGTAAAGTTTTGTTTGATGTTGTTACAGGCCATTATACAGATGTTACCCCTGTTTCAGGCATCTTAATACATATTGGAAGTTAATTCCTGAAGTTGTGCAGATTTAAATAAAGTTAGACACAACCCTTGAATACTTGTACTTACTTCAAGAACTCAATGTAATCCTCTGATTTCAGTGCCTCATGTCTTGCAGTACACATTTTTCTAGCTTTATTTCAGTTTCTATTTTTAAGTGCCCACGCATAAGAACATGAGGCCAAATTCAGTAGAAAATGACTGAGTACTCTGCAGTCCATTCTTGAGTATTTTAATCAGAAGTGGCATTTCTCATTAGCTGTGCTAAACACTTCTTCACAGATCTTTGTTAGTGCAAGCTGTGACCAAAAAAACAAAAAAAAAAACCCAAAATATATCCCAAAAACCCAACAAAAACCCTCCTTGATTTTCCAGGAATTCCCTACCAAAAGTTTTTCTTCTCTCTGAGACAGAGTCTGACATTGTCTTGCACCACTCACTGCTGGTGTGCTCATGGAAACATTTCTTCTCAGCCCTGGTACTCGCTCACCAAACCTGATTCAGTGGAAACATCATCAGCTTCATGACACAACCATTGGCCTCCACCAAGGCCAGCTCTAGCACACTTGCTTTCCCTGAACGTTCCTCTTCAGCCACATTGTCTCACTTAAGTGAAGGATGTTTGTCTAAGCCCAGACTTTTCAGGTGGAGGAGCCTTGTTGCTCTGGTTAGTTCAATTCTTTAGATGCATCTAACACTGGAAAAGTATTTCCATCCCCTCCATTGTGGGGGCTGCTATTCAGAGCCCTGTTCTTTTGGTGGCCTGCCCCAATCTGTACTCTCTGACAGGTGGGAAAATTGGGAACCCAACCAGGAATAAAAATGGTAGTGTGTTCTTATCCCCAAGGAAAGGGAAAAAACCCAACCAACTAAATAATTAAATTAACTCCCACCTAAATGAAGGCACAGAGAAACATGTATGTCTTAAAAATTCAAAATAATTGGAGTAGCCATTTTAAAATGACATTTGGGAGTGAATTCCAGAGAAAGAAACTAAGAATCCTTTTTTAAACATATAGAAGATAAATACCTTTGCTAATATTGACTAGCACTGCAAAAGGTGTTCATAAAAACTGTTTCTAAATACTTTTCTAGGTCAAGAGCAGCATCCTAAATTATGTTTGTAAACTACCACTTAGCCAAGGAAAACAGAGGCACCCTGGTTTTACCTAATGGCATCTAATTAGGAGAACCCCACAATTTGCTTCAGCTCTCTTCACCCATGATTTTGAGGGCTACCTGGAACGAGAACAGTCTAGAGACTGTTTGTACACAGGAGTGTTGAAACCCCTGGCTAGCAGAAGCAATTATCCTGGCTGCTTTTGCTCCTATCTGTATTTCGTAAGCACCAAAGGTCATCAAGTGGGAACTGAATTAACAAGAAAAAATCCAAATCCTCAAACAAATAACCCTGCTGAAAAGAAGATCTTACTCTTCTCATATCCTCTGGTTGTTAGCTTGAGTAGGCAAGACAGGTCTGTCTCAGTTTTTTCATATTCTAAGAGAAGACAGCATGTACAGGAAGTTATTTTAAGAAGTGAGGTTTTGAGCAGGGATCATTAGCACCAGGCCCCAGCCTTCTCTTTTCTCTCATAAGGTCTTTGATCTGGGAGTAAGAAACAACTGTCTTCTGGAAACATTGAGCAAGAAGAGTTTTGAGCCCCAGTGTATCCATCCACTGCAGCTACAGGGAGTTACTGCCTCCTCACCGATGTTGTTTTGGCAGCATCAGCCCAGGCCCTTTCTGAACTCTGTTATTGGCTGCAGAAGTGCAGGGCTTCATCTTGAACCTCACTCTGCTTTTCAGCAGTGAGCCTGCTGTGTCACAGCCAAGGTTTAAAAAGCTGCAGGGGATCTGGGTATGTCATTTTCATAGCCTCATTTGAAATTCAAATATTGAGTAACTGGTTTAGAAAAAAATTTCTTCTGCAGTGTGTTGTGTGGCAAATAATTATGTGACAAATTTCAAGTTACAAAATGTAAACATTTTTGCTTGAGAACTCTGAGAAAGTGCTTATATTTTGTTACAGTGAAAGTGTTTCTTTTACCACCACCTGACCTGAAAGCAGTTAATGAATTTTTGTCAAAATACTCTCTGTAAAAATTAGATCTGAGCAGATACCAAACTTTAAAAGTGCATCTCTTACAACCTAGAGGTGATTTTCAAACAGGTTTTTTAACAATGTGATGTCCAACTTTCTCCAAACAGGTGAGATATTATTTATTTTAAAGCTGTGCAATGTGATGCAAGGGAAGAGAGCAAGTGTGTGCACAGGGCAGGAGATTGTTAACTGGGATATTATGACAGGAGGCCAAACCCTTGGATACCATTGGTGTCCAGTCCCGATTGTCCCACTGACAGATTGTATGATCCTGAATAACTCATGTAAACAAACCAGAAGGCTTTTAAGGATTTAAGGATTTTAGGGATTGATAGGTAAATGCTTTAAATAATCCTTTGAAGGAAAATTTCAGTCAGTGCATACACATCCAAACAGAAGTCTCAGCAGGGATTTAGCAATGCTAGATGAGACGCATGTGAAAGAAAACAACTAATCCACATTCAGTTTTACTCATTCTAGAAAGTCAACCTTTTATTACAGAAGTACAGCCTATATGATTTAATTTTATTTCCTGCAAATTCTCCTCAAATTCCAAGAAAGAAAAACTATTTGTGTAGTGAAGTATGGATATGGGGGAAATATTTTATTCTGGAGAGACATTTTAAGCAACAGAAAAGAAACAGGGAACAATTATTTTCTTCCCTAAATGCATTTAATTTCCCACAGAATACTTTATAGATAAATGATAGTACCATAACCTTAATTGTTCAAAACTGTTAAGCAAATTAATCTGTGAATTTATTTAGAAGTACATCAGGATGTCTCTTACAGTACTGGGCTTTGAAAGTTCACAATAGGTTTCACATGAGAAGCATGAGACTGATGCTGGCAGTCAGTTTATTTGCTTAGGTTGGGACAAGAGCAAGAAGAGAAACACTGCAAATGTTTACTCTGCATAAAATAATCACATCCATTAAGCTTGCAAGACTGAGTCAAATCACAAAAGTCTGTAGCATTGGTGAATTGCTAGTTATTCTCTGCAGAATTATGGGAAAACATCAATGATTAACATTTTATTAATGCTGTTAGCATAACAATTTTTAAAAAATAGAAGTCAATAAGAATTGCTGCCTGTAACACTTACAGGAAAATTAATTTGAAATTGCTTTGTGTGATTAATGTTTTTTCCTGAAAGTTCTCAATCTACTGTAAAATCTGTACAGTATAAAAGCAGTGGATGATCATTTAGTACATCAGCAGAGCATCTCAGATAGAGAATTCTGCTGTAAAACCATCTTGGCATGCATTCCCTGAGAGCCTGTGCTCTGCTCTGAGGCTGGGAAGTGCAGACAATTCAGTAACTGGCCCCACACATAGCCAAGGTATGAGCTTTAAGAGCATACCCATGTTATTCCCTGGTTCATCTTTTAGAGCTGTCAGTTCCTTATGCTGAATTTTTCTGCTGCTAAAATGTCACTCTTAAAAATACTATTTTGTGGAAATTGTTTAATTCTGACCTTTGAAAGTACACATCCTCTCCTTTCTGAGATTCTGGCCATTTTGGGGATTTTTTCCTTTGCTGTATTTGTGGCCATAATTACATTAAGAAACAAATAAACAAAAAAAAACCACAAACAAAAAACAGAAATGAAAAAAAAAACAAAACAAAACAAAAAACCACGAACAATCCAACCAACTAACCAAAAAACTCCCCAATCAAACCACAGCACGGAAAGAACAAAACAGACACGTCTTCCCCCTGCTCATCCCCACCCCCCATACATTTTTCCTTAGAGGAAATCAGAATTACATTTCTCAGTGGAGATGCAAAGGTTTGTTTCCTTATTTTGAAATTCAAATAAGTGTACATTGCCTTTTTTTTTTTGCTCCAGCAGCAAAAAAAAAAAAAAAAAAAAAAAAAGCAGAAGCATGCATCAGTATGTATAACACTTAGTATTTGCAAAAAGCAGTAAATTGCCAGCACCATCTTAAAACAATTTGTGAATAAGGGTCAAATTCTCTAAATAATTTTACTAGGAAAACTGTTCATGTTTAGCAACAACCGAGCAGCACTGACTGTGAAGTAAGCAGAGTTTTCTTTGGATTTTGTAATTCGGTGGTCAGAGACATCATGAAGTGGTAGTTCAGATTCATTGTTTTTTGTGGTTTCACTGATTTTGAACCTACTTTGGGTATAACCACAGTATGTGTCCCACCAGTAGTCCTGTCACAGCAGTGGTGTTTAACACTGATACTTATTTGACATTGGGTATCGCTAGGGTAGAGGATGCTATTATATCACCTTCAACCACATGTAGTAATTTCATTTATAGATTAAACTTGTTCTGTTTGCATGTAATGTTCCCCCATCCTGTCCCATAGGGTAGGTCCCTGGGGCAAAATACACTAAATAATTAGCACTCTGGAATATCCATGTCCTCCCTTCACCAGGGTTCATACAGCTCCTTTGGTAATCTGAAAACATTTTGGGTGTAGATAAGGGCACAAATGAGGGCTTCAGAAGCAGTATTACAGAGCTGGGGATAACCTATCTTAGTTTTCAGAGCTTGGTTGCAGTTTGCTGGATCTGAAATTAATAAACACGTGGAAACCTGTGAGAGAGCCAAGCTAGACTTTTATCAGCATGTTGTTGCCTCCAAGGAGAGACCTGGGGCCCACTGCGGAGCACTGGGCATTCTCCCCTTGTGTCTCCCTGAATCCATTAAAAAAATTGGGGATGATAGGTAAAATTTGCATTCCTTTTTTCCTGCTTATCTTGCAGTTTGAGCCCCAAAGTAGCTAATTTTTAACTCGCTACAATAAATAAGCTTGCTGACTAATTTTTTCTTTTAAAAATCCCTTTAAGCTCTCAGAAATCTTTAGGTTCTCAGTGACTGGAGAAGATAAATTATACAGGCAAGTTTGAAAAGCTTATTTGTGTAGTCATTCTGCCATATGGTGATCCAAGAAAGTGGTCTGCAATTCATTTTTGAGAAATGTAGACAACCTTTTTTTCTTGATACCTAGGCACAGAGGTTTCAGCAGTGTTTCTCTTTCCATTTTTGCTTCCCTTTTTCTCTTAATGTACTTTAAGGGTGTCTTCTCCTTTTCTTTTTCTTTTCATTGCTTTCTCAGTCTCTGCACCAGGTTTCATGGCTAACAGATTTACTTCAATATTTCTTTTATTTTGTTAAATGTGATGTGAACTGAGTACTACTTGAATCTGAAATGACCTTTGAGGAATAACAAGTCAGTAGTTTTGAAATGGGCCTAAAACAATTCCCTTGGTGATGATCCAGACTTTTGTCATCTGAATCCTAAATACTGCTTATTTTATAGTATCCCAAACTACAGTGCCAGAACATCCTAGAACGACAATGGATAAAAAGAAATTGGGCTGTTCTAATCTGACTGCAATATAATTATATAAATAAAAATATTAGCGTAGACTAACATATAGGTAAAACAATACAGCACCTGAAACTGACTTTGGAAAACTACTGAGGAACTTCTTCATGTTCACAACAAATTAGATTAAGCTACTTCCTGAAATAAAATTGGATTGACATTTTTATATCTTAATCTTCCAAGTACCAGCATAAGGCCTACCTGAAAAATAAAAAAAGCAATGATATTTTTTATGTATTCCAGAGGCATTTGAATGCCTAATTCATTTATCAATACTAGAACATTTTTTGCAAAGGATAAAAGTAGAAGTATATTTCTTTTTTGATGGATCCTCTCTCATATCTCAGAGTTCTCTGTATGCTTCATTTCTATAGAATTGAGACAAGGGGCAGTATCTCTACACACTTTTTTGCCCAGTGCCCTTTTGCTGAATGGGTCTGGTGACTGAAGGCAAAGTTATCAGGTTGTACAGAAGTAGGGAGAGAAGGGGTGCATCATCTTCCCCTTCTTTCAAAGAGACAGGGAAAAATAATTTTATTCTGCTTCAGCACCCTAAGGATTATTCTGCATTTCAAGGAAATAAAATTGAATAAAAGTAAGCAGGTGTATAAAGCTATGTAATAGTAGTCATCTTCCACTCCTGCAGGATGTACAAAAAGCTGGGACCAATTCCTCCTACGGAAAGGCAAGGCACATACCAGCCTCAGATGAAACCCTCTAAGAAAACAGATATGTTTCTTCCTCCTGGGAATACAGTGGCCTCTCCCTAACGAGATCATTGTTCTGTCCATATCCATTTGTGGAAATGCTCCATGTGATTTTCTTTCCAGGAGAATGTGGACTATGACAAGCCTAACTATGATAACCTTTTGTATGAAATCCCATGGCTGCTCTAGAAGAAAATAGCAACATTCAGGTCATGATAGCTGTGTCTTATATGATGTCCATAAAACACAACTTCTGTATTATAAGTAAGGGGGAAACAGTAACCTTTCCCCATAGGTCTTGCAGTCAAAAATTTAGCTCTGAAACTGAAAAATTGGCATGTTACCAGTGCATTACATCAGGTGGTAGTTTATTTAATAAAAATCACATATTGCCTTGCTTGTCTGTCTCTCTTACAGAGTGCTACTGAGATGAGATATGCATGCAGCTGAGATCAGACCCAGAGCAGAATACAGAGCACCAGGCCATGTGAAGGGGAAATAAAAAAAATGGAGGAAAAGCCACACATAGTGTGAGAGTGAAATATAGTTGGGAATATAAGGACATATAAAATCTTTAGAGCAACTATTGGAATGTCCCCATCTTCCCAAGGTAATGAAAGCCTGAGTCTGCTGTTGCTCAGTTGTACTTGTGCCCATTTCCAACCTACTCAGAGGTGTTCTTCATGGAATAACAATATGTTTTCCCTTAAATTCCATGTAGAGGTCAGGTTCTCTTTTACAGGAATGCTTAAGCCAAACAATAAGAGTACTAAGGCTGAAAAGCATAAAGTCATCTTACACTGAAGAAAACAACATATAGTTTATTTTTGTTCTGATCATTACAAACAGGACAAAGAATGACAACTTAGAACCAGTTTAGAAACTGTGTAAGACCTGATAGGAGAAGTTGAAATTCTGTTGCACACAAGTACTTGTACTGAAATCTAGAGAGAGAAAAACCAGTCTTTTTATCTACAGTTTTACTGTGACATTGTGAGCATTGGGTGAAATTCAAAATTTTATTATTAACAGAAAACAGAGCCACCCTAGCAGCAGTTTTATTCTGCCCTTACTAATGTAATTCTGAAGCACTGGCCACTGACAAAGTACTTACATGGAGAACATTAATTCTTTAAGTAGAAAATCTAAATTAATGGTCCAATTCTAAGTCCTCAGCACAGAGACCCTTCCATGTTGTACAGATGATTGGAACTATTGGAAATGGGTAAAAGATTTCTAATGAAGTATAAAACAGCAGCACAAATGTTTCTCTCTTAAGCAGAGAAACTCCTCTGGTTGGTTTTAGACTAAGATTTTTTTCAAGTGGTGACAGTGAAGATCTCTAATTTTCAGGCTGCTGGAAAAGGTTATTTTGCCTCCTTGGACATGTTAGGCTTTTCATGGTTTCACTCTTGTTTCCATTATGTTTTGACAGTTATGGGGGAGTCAGGACAGGAATATCAATGTTTTACCACCTTGAAGCACCTATTTTTGTTATGATTTGATGTGACATCTTCTTCAAACTTAGGAAAAAAATACTGGTTTCTACTGCAGGCAAGTTAATGGTTATATGAGGAAACATTTTCTGAGAAAGGAAAGGGATGGCTCCTCTCTGACACGTAGCAGTTCCAACTCTTGATTGCCTTCAAAATCAATCAGCATGTTTTTGTAATTATGGAATAATACACATTTTAAGGGACATTTTAAGTCCAGTTTGAGGGACTTATAAAGACTTTTCAAAGTAGATCAAATTAGACTGAGTTGCTCAGGGTCTTGTTGAGTTTTGAATGTCTCCAAGGATGAATATTTCATAGTCTCTCTGCACAACCTGTTTCAGTGTCAGACCACTCCATGGATAAATAGCATCTCCCGTGTCTAATCAGAATTCCCATGTACCTGCCTGCACCCATTGCTTCTTCTCCTACCACTGTGTCCCTTTGAAAGGAGTCTGGCTCCACTATCTCTATAACCCCTGAGAGGTGTTTGGAGACAGCAGCAATATCCCTGTCTTTTCTTCAGGCTGAACCTTCTCTTGCCCTCTCCTCTTCATCCATGCTGCTGTCCCTCTGACCATCCTGGTGGTTCACTTATAGCAGGACTCCAGCCTACCAGTGTCTTCCTCGTACTGCAGAGCTCAAAGCTCTGCATGGCATCCCAGAACTGGTGAGCAGAGCAAGAGGGAAACACTTGCCTTGGCTTGCTGGTCACACCCTTGCTAGAGCAGCCCAGGTTGCCACAGGCATGTTCCTGGTTCATGCTCAATGTGCTGTCCACCAGGAGCCCCAGGTCTTCTTCTGTAAAGCTGTGTTGTAGCTGGTCTGTCCCCAGCATGTACTGGTTCCCGGGCGTTTTGCTCTCTCACTTCAGGCCATTTACCTCTGTTCAGGTTTCCAGGAGGTTCCTGATGGCATATTTATACAGCCTGTTGAAGTTAGTCTGATTAGAATCCCAGCCTACCAACCATCCTCTCCAGTTAGAACTCCCTGAGTGTGCACCTCTGCCCCATTGCTCAGGTTGTTAACAAATAAAATAAACAGTATTAGCTCCAGTATCAACCCTTCAGGCATGCAGCAGGTAACCAGCTGAACTTTGTACCTTTGACCACAACCCTTTGAGCCTGATGAGCAAGCCAATATTTCACCCACCTTATCATCCACCTCTGTAGTACATCCTGGTTATAGCATACTGTAGCAGACTGTCAAAAGCATTTCACTTTCTAGGAATGTTTACATTTGTCTATTTGAATTTCCTACTCTACACTCTATTTTACTCTTTCTGTGTAGAGCAATAGGTTTTAACCATTAAAATGAACTATCAGTCCTGACACTTAACATATATGCCCTTTTGCCTTTGGTTTCCTTGAGAGTTAATGGATATAGGCACTTCTAGAGGCAAATCAGTTTGCCAAGAGCAGAATTAACTCCAAGAGTTTTCTTTTTCTGGTAAGAATTTATTTATTTATTTATTTATTTAATTTAAATCCCTGTTATATCCCTTAACTCTTTTATTTTTATCCCCTTGTTCATCCCTAGTATTGTTTTCTTCATACATATGGAGAGATATCCTTGTTCCTTGCCTGCCTTAATTCTCACATTGTTTTAAAACTCTGTAGCCACAGTAATTTCTTATCTTTGCTTTCTGTCTAACATCAGAGATGTTTGCTGTTCTCTGTCCATTCATAAACCTCTTCAGTTAATGCTACCTCCCTGGCAGTCTTCTGTTGTTTAAATTTAGTTTCCAGAAGACTCCATCTGCCAGGTCCTTGAGTGTGTTACAGTTTGTTATTTCTTCTAATCCCTTGACTCCTTCCTCTCCTTATGATAATGAATTCTTCTCATTCAATTTCACCAGGCTTGCTTCCCACCTTTATGTTTGCAGCCATCTTCTAGTGCCAATCAAATTGAGAACAGCCACTTTACCAGTAGCTTCTAATTTGCATGGTTGGGAAAACAGAGGGTTAGAAGGGGGACAGAGCGAGGGAGGAATCATTAACAGAAAAATTTCCTGGAATAACTGTGCCTTTACCAGAAGATTTCAGCATGTCTGAGGGTACTGCTGACCTTTAGAGCATAATCCTTTATGCTAACAAACCATTAAACTGTGCCCTGGTGTGAGCTTGGCCCTCCCTATTTGCTTTCCCCAAATACTTCTTGGGGGCAGTTCAGCTCATCATCATTTTGGGGGTCATTACCAGTAGGTAGTTTGCACACAGACACTGATTTCAAGATAAGAGATCTTATCTAACTACATGCTACTTTGCCTCGGTGCAAAGGAAAACTCTTAGATTTGTTTATATCTATAAATCTTATAAGATTGCTGTACTGTGTGCATTTGCTTTTCCAACAAATTTGATGACTCCGTCTATCATTAGATTCTGTCTTTTGTAGGCTTCAGCTGTCAATTTGAAAAAAAACTCCTCGTCCTCCTGATTATTAGTTCACAGATTTTTGTGGTTAAACAAGCCTGGATCTCATCTCTTGAGCTTCACAAAGACTATATACCTTCTTGGCATAAACCTTAACACTATTCCACCAACTTGCATTTTGCTGCTTAGTCAACAGGATGTATCTATGCCTCTCCCAGGCAAAAGGACCTTTTAGCCATAACCATTAGGGGAGAGCTGATTCCCAGTGTCTTTCACAGCAAATGAGATTTTTGTTATTGTGATTGTCTCAAAGACAAGAAATGGCTTGAGGTTTTTCATTTATTTTTTTAAAAAACATGCACCTTATTTTCCTTTTCCTTTGTAAGATAGTTCCATAAAAATGAGCAGGAAGCAGGAAAAAGCTTATAGGACTTGAAGAAGGAAAAATTAGAATATGTAAAGATTTTTAAGGATCTAAATATTTCAAACAAGATTTTAAAATGCAGAGTCCTGTTTTGATATAAATAATACAAGGATCCTGGAGAATGATTTGATGAAAACGGTTCTTGAAATCAAGGCAACAAGTATACACACATACAAAGATATCTTCATCCAAATCATGACGTTCCTCAATGGATGCATTATTATGTATTTTATTTATCAGTAATTTTAGTCACTGATATGCTACACAGAATATTAGGGCAGAACTTCTTGAGTAATTTAAAGTCAGGATACAAGACAAGATCAGCAATCAAACCTATGTAGTATTTTTAGGATCTGTTATTATTATACCATTATGTTGAAGCAAAATTAACGAGGGCTTAGTATTATTTTAAAATTATTTCAGAAGGAAGTAGTCACTGTCTTATTATATTTCTTCAATATTTATTCCTCTCTTCTTAGCTTCATAATAGAAGTGAACATTAATATGTGGCTAGTTGGAAACAGGTTTGTGCACACATATTTTTTTTCATCCATTTGTAACCCTCATTTTCTTTTTTTTTTCCTGGTAAAGGCTGCAGATTTTCTAATATGATAAATTATCTAAAATCTTTGCATGACCTTGGTGATTGAGAATTGTTTTTGACTGTAAGGCATTTGGTCTGATTTATATACAAAGGTAGGAAATATAAAGAAGCATTCTGAAGATGGAGTGACTTATGATGAATTAGAGGTACTGAGTCTTTTTATATTTCATCAAATTTTTATTTCTTGGTACTTGTTATGCTGGTGTTAGTGAAACTTGATTTGCATGCCTGTCACTTCTACTGAAGATAATACTTCTCATACCATATTTGAATAAAACACACAACTTATAGGGCTGTCTCATATAATAACACTACAGTGGAGTTGATTAAACCTTCTTAAGAATATTTATGGGAAAATATTTCTCCACTCTTTGCCAAATCCTTAGTTCAATTCAATAATAACTCCAAATATTTATCAATTAGAAAAAATATATAGATATGCAAAAAGTATTTTCTGGGGTTTTTGTTCACCAAAAATACTTTTAAAAGCTTTAAAGAATCTTCAACAGAGGACTTTTTTAAATATTAAAAAAAAGCTTATTTTGAGTTTGGTGTATCTATTATCTTTGTGTTTGTAGCAATGTTGTAGGGATATCTAATTTTAGATCCAGGAAACTCAGTTTTACTTTGTTAATATTCTTATATTTTTGTCTGTTGTTATATGAAGGTTCTATGCCAATTTCTAAAGTAACTAACAGCATTTAATAGGAATTATAATATGGGAACATGAAGGAGAAGGGAAGTTTTGACTCTGTAATACATGGGCTCTTTTTCAGTCCTATTTTGTTTCTAAAGTTGTACTTCAGATCTCTTCTTTCCGGTGTGCTTGGATTTTGTTATCAAGAGGCAGTTGGTAAATAATTGTCCACTTGCATATCTTATCCTGATATGGGATATTCACTCAGATGTGGAAGCAAGGAAGTCTTCTTGGGTCTCACTGCACAACCACAGCCAATGAAACCACAAGACAACTCCTACAAATTTCACAAGGCAAGTTTTACTCAAAACTAGAGAATGAACTACACAGACATCACAAAAGTCTACCCTGTGACTTTCAAAATAAACTAAAGGCTGTCTACTTTCATGGAGACTTTTCTTATTTTGGCTTGGCACTTTATGCTGTCAGAACACAGGTACAAAACATCAGAAAGGCCACACAGGCTCAGAACATATCTGAGAGAGACATTCCGCCTCTGACTGGAGTCAAAAACAGGTGCCTGTGGTTGTGCAAGAACGTTGAAAGAGTGCAGTCTCAGATTGTGATCTCCTTGCTTCTCTTGTTTGCTTCTCTTTCCTTATCTTTTTTCCAGTCAAAAATGTCCATGCAGAATGGTTTTCCTTTGGAAAATGTGATTTGACAGAACAGAGGCACAGCATGGTGATGTGTTCATTTAGTAGATTAAAGAGTAAGCAGACAGGCTTGCAGGCTAAGCTGGAGTCCTGTGGCTGTCTAGACTTAGAATCAAGATGCATAAAAGACAAGCTGAAATTTCTAAATTAGCCTGAAGCAGAATGCACAAGATTCAGCCTTACAAAAGAAATGGAAATCTTCGATCCTTTATCTTGAACAAGGCTATTTTTAAAGGGGTAGAAAACAGCCTTCTGAAGTGTCTTGGTCTTTTACCTCCGAATGGATGATATGTAACAATTTGCTCTGTCCTTCCACCTTACCTTGGCACTGATATGATCCTTTCTCCAGTAACGGATCCCTAGAGCTTGTGTCCTGCAAATCAACTGGAATCTGTTTATATACAGACTTACAAAGAAATATTTAATTCCAAGATCAGTCTGCTGTCTTGCTTTATTTACTCAGGCATGTGGTAACAAAGATGTTGGAGAGTGGTGGTTGACTAACTGGGGCAAACAGAGGTAAAAGTCCTGGCACTAGGTTAGAGATGCATCATTCAAGGATGAAGATTATAAACTACTTTGTAATTCAAGCAGGCAAAATCACGGAAGAAAGGAAACAAAAAAAAGACAATGAAAAGGGATGTAAGGAAGAGGTATTACAGAAACTGGAAGTAAACTTTTGGGAAAAAAAAAACCCAGCATAGAAAAACTTGAAAAATTATCTAGTAGTAGGAAATAAATCTCTGAAAAAATTAAAATGTTTCATGATTCACCAGGAAACCCTAATGGAAGGATCCTAGACCGCTAGTACAAAACAATAACAATACCCACATTACCTACATTTGACATAGTTATGGTTATGTGGCAAAGAAGTTATGCTCAGGACAAACTGCAGACTCCAGATAGTACCTCTTTAGATATAAGAAGCCTGAAAGTTACTTGGTAAGCTGTCTGGGAAAACAGTACCTTTATGAGGTGACATATATACAGAAGTTTTGTAACTTGTCCTAGCTACAAGAATAACGAGTGATTGTTTACCGCAGTTGAAATACATCCAGCAAAGATCAGACTGGAAAAATAATGATGAGTTTTCTGAGTTTGTCAATACCAAAAGACAATCATCTGTTGCTAAGGTAAAAGCAGGTTAAGAGAAAATCGGGTGGAGAAGCAGAAAACATCCCTGTGTAGGTAGGTAGGGGGCTAAGAACAGTCTAGAACATTGATGTGAAAATATCCAGATAGCAAAGCATGAAGTGAAGAGTTAAATTTATGTAACCTGCAATTTGAAAATTCTTTCTTTTCTCTCCATTGATCATGATGGACTCCATTGTACAAGATGCACTTGTTATATGATGATTAGAGTCAAGAAAGGTGTGTTATGATGCCCATTAGGAGAAATTTATGAAAAGAGTTTGGATTAGCATCTTCCTTCAGAATAAATGCAAGGAGGGCAATGAGCTGTGTTATAGAAAAAAGTCAGTGAGACAGCAGGAGTCATATCTACTGACAATGAAAATTGGAGCTAAGTGATCAAAGAGATTTCAATAGCAGCTGAATAGGACATCACAGAGCTGTGGATCTGAAACAGAAGCAACAACTGAAATATTCAGCATTCAGAAAACATCCAGAGGTAACGTTAGAAATGATCATGGGAAGCCATAGAGCAAAGCCAGGAAGCACTGGGGATTTGGAAGCTGGGAGGGAGATTACTGGAGCTATGTGGAAGTTAGGAACATTGAGGGGAATTTGGAAGCTGTGAGTGGCCAAGGTCATGAAAAAAATGCTAAGTTATGGAGTGGTAGGAAGAACTCAAGGGGTTTTATGACAAAACTTTATGCCTTCTCAGTAGGATTATTCATTTAACAATTTTTTATGTTTTTATACTTGCAGGATAGAACAAGCTTTGGAAGAACCAGATCAGCATTTGAAAACAATAGAATCACAGGTCTCAAAATGCAGAGATAATAGGTTTGGACAGATGTGACTGTAATGTTGTCAGCTGCTGCTATTCCATATCAAGGCCTCTAATATTTGCTTTTTATTCTTCAAGCCAAAGCCTGTGAAGACAAGTGATTAGAAGCAAATATTAGCTGCTTTTTTGGTTTTTAAGGGAGATTTTGAGAAAATCTTGAAATCATGACTAAAAAGTACACTAACAGTTAAAAATACACACAACAAAAATAGCCAGTAAATTTTTATTTTAAATCTCAGATTTTTCACGACCAACTGTTTGAAGACCAGAGCCACATATTTGCTAACATTTGATAACTAAATGATGTAACTGAGGGCAGAAATTGGTCAATGGACTCTTGCAAATTAGGACAGTAAAATGAAGAAACTAAATATCTCGATATTCAGATTGCATTTCCAGAGATCCAACAGGGATTTTGTCAGTTCTTTTAAGTCTGGTGTTTTTTTTCCCCAACAGATATTCTCCCATAAAGATATTTTGTAACTGGAAGGGAAAAAAATTAAACAAACAAAAAACCCTCAACAAAGAGTCAGAAGGCATTGTTATAGAAAAACTACAAAAACTAAACCCCTGAGTTACTTTGGCTTTTTTTCAGGGTGTAAGATTTCTTAGTATGGGAATTACAAGGAGAATCCTAAAACGAGCTGTATGCAAAGATTTGCAAAACTGCAGTGCAAAGGAATCAAGATGGGCAAAAGTTTTTCAGTTTTACGTAAATCAGAGAATTTCTGATTTCTGCTTCTGATATTTAGAAGTCTCTTATTTTTCCTTGTCTCTCACACCTTTGCTGGAAGTGCTTCCTGTTGGAGGAGCTGATTCACATATGTTTTCTCAAGTCCAGCTGACTCATAACTGTTTCAGTCCTTGTCCTGGCTAAACTGACCAATACTTAGTGACAACTAGTTACCAGAAAAGTGCATTTTCTTGTTCTTTGCTGATTATTACAGCCTACACATCAGGCAAGACTGTTTCTAAGCTCAATGAGATGATAAAAGGAAGAAAGCAATTTCTGGTTGAGAGTTTTAATTTCTGGTGTTTGGCAGGTACCTCTCTTATTGTTTTCATTCATCAAAAGAGTGTTTTTTAATTTTCTTTAGAAAAGTACAAAGCTTCAAGTGGGGATGGCTCTAACTTTTGAATTCTGGTCTGCTATTTTAGTCTATGACAACCAAATGAAAGACAATCCCACTTAGCATGTCAATCACCATTACTTCTTTTGCATGACAATCTCCACAACTAGTTTTAATGACTGCAGTTTCTATATTGTAGCTACTGGATAAAAACTAATTAGCTGTTGGGCACAAAAGTCTTAATGGGACAAAAAGAAATGTCTTGATATCCTGCTAAGCCAGCAAATAAAGGAATATATAATAATTATGAAGACAAGAGTTTTAACTGGATGCATTAGGGAAAAAAACAGTGGATCAAGACAATCACCAATTTCATTGTAAGGTTCAGTACTGGCAAATATATATTAAAAAAACCGTGGGCAGTCCAAGTGGGTTTTTTGTCTTTTTTCTGGTCCTGCAGACCATTTTAAAAGTTCTGGTGTTACTGAGCGGATAGCGAAGTATGGTTTTCCTTTATTATGTTATTTTGAATTTAAATTGCCCTTTTCTGTCTAGCAATGCTTTTAGTTCTGATAAACCTGAGATCATATTGGCAAATTTCCTTTTTCACAGATTTGAAACTTGCAATCTTAATGGCACCTGTGATGTCCTGTCACAGAGTCTAAAGATTTTAGACTAATCACTATTAAAAATCACAACAAAATCAGGACAGTGGGCAAAATTTGGAATTGCAA
This sequence comes from Irena cyanogastra, assembly GCA_013397155.1. NCBI lineage: Eukaryota > Metazoa > Chordata > Aves > Passeriformes > Irenidae > Irena > Irena cyanogastra. Next base: position 34,917 of record VWZV01004317.1, on the reverse strand, counting down.
GAAACTCAGAATAAAATGTAGCCTACGAAATTAGTCTTTGAAGAAGATGTATGAACTAGAAGACTCACAAGTTTGACTTTGAGATGCTTTATGAGCCTATGGTGCTGACAGTTAAACACATTTCTTTTTCATTGTGTAAAAAGAAAATACAAAGAGGGCAAGTGGGTGAGTGGGCCAAAAAACAGTCTTCGTATGCTGAGGTATTGGCAACGTATTGGAACAGATTCTAGAATTACGCTGTGGTAAGTGAAAATACTTATATTTTCCATTCCTGTCCATAAGTCAAACCCCTTATTTATATTCCCTCTACAATGATGAAATACTTAGCAAGAAGTGCCTATAATTTGTGCAAGCATCTGGATGACCAAAGAACGGGAGCGATAGCAACCCAACCTATTAACCCCCAACTCCCCAACCCAAAACATTTATTACCCAGTCGTTGACTAAAACATTCTTTTTTTTTTTTTTATTTTCTTTTTTTTTTGAGGAAGTTTCTTACTGGAATTCAGGTTCAGTTGAAAAATTTACTAATCAACAATGGAGTTTATTTAGTCATTAATTACCCTATGGACAGAACACAACCATGTGTTCAAAACCCTGCTCTTTGAAGAAAACGCTTAAGGCAGGAAAACTGAAGTGGTTCTGAAGTCACCTATCCAATGCAATCTATTTATTTATATACGTACTAGTTAAAACAGCTCTACCTGAAAGTTAAGACCTTTTTGTCTTAGTCAGTTTTCAGATAACACTCTGCTTATGAGCATATTTCTAAGCAACAATCGACAAAACCATGCTAATAGAAAATGCGTAGCGTTTATATAGAATCGGTCGCAGGTTATTTAAGGACAGCTCTGCTAAGTAAAACTAGTAAGATACCGATCTAACCCCACATCAACCTAGCTAGAGCTGTATTCGGCTTTTTTTAGGTGCCGCTGTCACCTGAACCACATATCCTATAGGCAGCCGAACCCCCGTGAGGATCTTCCGTCCGCGCCTCTCCAAGTGCGGGAGCGACGCGCGGGCAGAGCCCAGCCCGCCCGAGGAACGGCCCGGCCAGCGCTGCTCCAGCGGCAGGACGGCGGCTGGGGGGGCACGGACCGCACCGGGCTCGGGACGGGGAGCAGGAGAAGGCGGCGGAGGAGGAGGAGGAGGCGATGGCAGCCCCCCTCCCGCCCGCCCCCCCTCGGCCTCCACGGGCCGCCGCCCGCACCTGTGCCCCGCGGCGTTCCCGGCTCGCCCCGCCCCGGTCCCTCCCGCTCCTGGCGGCGGGGCGGGGGCGGGCCCGCACCGCCGCTATTTGACCCCGCACCGCGCTCCC
>VWZV01004317.1:0-25907 GCA_013397155.1 Irena cyanogastra | reverse complement strand
AAAAAAAAAAAAAAAAAAAAAAAAGGGGGGGGGGGGCACCCAAACCTCCACCAGTGTGGTTAGTGCAGGCTGTGTCTGGTGGAACACTTGCAACACAAGGACTGGTTATCTTTTACTCTCTGGCTTGGGGAAGGTGAAATAGGCAGCTCTGTGTGTGTCTGTTGGTTGAGTCCACACAGCACCAGTCTTTGAGAAGGTAGATAATAAGAGAGCCTGATCTGTTGCACGGCTCTGTCTTGTTGACTGGGAAATGTGACTACTCACATTTCTATGTGACAAGTAAGTATGTCATTCTAGCCTTAAAAACATAGCTACACTTCTTTTTCAAATGCACTAAGAGAGAAAGAAGTAGCACGTTTGATTTCTAAGTTTTTTACGAGATGATATTTACTGGTAGCCCAAGATCATAAGAAAAATACAATTAATGACAATGGAAAAATCATTACTTCAGGTACACTATATTAACCACACCTATGTTTATCTGCAAGTATATTCCTTTACCTTCTGAAAACTGTTATTTTTTAATGATGTGCATAGAAGTGACAGTTTTTAAAAGAGTAAAACAACTCCAAGTGTTCTTTCAGTATATAGTGGGCATTAAGATCATATACTTTTGTCACTCAGCCAATATTTTTCCTAGTATGTAATGTTAAATTAGCTGTTCCTTTTTTTTCCTAAGTAGTAAAATTTTTCTTCGGGCATATTCCAAAGGTGTGGTATGAGACAGCACTCATAAAGCAGGTCTGTGTAACTGCTGAGTCAGGGTGCAATTAGAATTTTTTAAAGCCCTCACGATAACCACAAAGCTGTAATAATGGTTGTGGCCACATGTGTAAGCTACTGAGTAGATTCTTCACATGGAGCCGGGTTTGTGTTCAGGAGGGCTCCTACTTAAGCCTGGGTAGTTTTCCCAGTCATGTATCACACTTAGTATCTTGCTGAAAAAAGTTATGTTGACCAAAACTTTTCCAGCTCCAAAAAGGGAAACAAACTTAAGAAAATATTTAAATCAAAACAGTGTTCTCTGAATGGCCTCATTCTGTTGATCAAAAGCTTAGAGAGGGAAGTAACAATTTTGTGACTAAAATATTGTGTCTTTGTGGAATGATGAAAGCCTCCAAAAGGTTTCTTGACATATCTGGAGATGATGCTGTCCCTAAACACCTCTGTCCTTCCAGAGATGTGATGTTTGATGCTTTGCTTTCTTTTGACCTTAAGAAATCCTGCTAGTAGCATTCTTAGGCAAAAAAATATATTCAGTTAAGGAGAGAAATGAAGACAGGATTTTTATATAGCTTGTTTGGTACTGCAGAGAACTCAAATTGGGGAGCTGAGAACATGTACTCATCTTGATAGTGATAAATCAAATGTGTGCTTATCATTAAGATGTTTAAAAGCAGTAAATTCCTTTCTGCGGAAAGCTCGTGAGTCTTGCATAGCACCCTGAGAGCTGATAAACAAAACTTGTTGGGACTGTGTTTGACTAGAGCACGCCTCAGCATTGAAGGACCCATTAGAGAAATTATTCTACCCACATCTGGGCCATTTGGATGGTTTCCAGTCAGAAACTTCTGCTTATTTGTGTCTTAGGTAAAGATACAACCTTTTAAATAAAGGTTCAATATATTCTAGTGTTTAATAACTGGAACTAACATAGAATGGATTTGCAAGGTCTGATCACTTAATTATTTAGGAAGTCTGTATGTTTTGTGTACATTGTACATGGATTTAGGGAAAAACTAAAGTTTTCCTGTTATATTTACATGTAAGTTTTGGAGTAACAGGTGTGAAAAGCTAGTGTGGTTCAGCAGTAGATGTCTTTTGCTTGGATCTGGAATTAAGAATACACATTCAACAGTTTTATTTTTCCTGTTGATTTTTAAACTTAATTTAATTTTTGAATTCTGTGATGTGAGCAGTCATTGATCCCAGAATTTGTCTTGAAATCTGTGGAAGAACAAAAAAACTTAGATGCTCACATAAGGAACCAAAGCATGTAAGCACAGTCAGAGCAAATAGAACAACTGACACAACATGAGAGTTGAGTCATGGTAAGCTGTCAGGGTTAGCAGCCTTCTTAGCTTTTCTGTAAGATTTTTGTCTTTTAAAAACACTTTACTTGAACATCACGGTGTAGATTCTGTAGCTGTTGGTTGGTGCTGACCTGATGAAGACCATACTGGCTTATATTGAAATTGTCAAGGAGGCTGTTATGGAACTCACTGTAAAAATAATCCTACTGTAAATGGGAAGTTTACAGAAAACCTATGGTAGTTTGTTAAAACACAACTGGAATTCTTAGTAATGCTTTTCCAGTAATTTAAGTGTTGAAATGATCATCTCCTGCTCTTTCAGTGTAGAGATTGGTGAAAGTGTGAGAGGGGAAGATGTGTATATTATCCAGAGTGGCTGTGGAGAAATAAATGACAACTTAATGGAACTACTCATCATGATCAATGCTTGCAAGATTGCATCATCCTCCAGAGTGACTGCTGTCATTCCATGCTTTCCATATGCCAGGCAAGATAAGAAAGATAAGGTAGGTCAGAATTGTGTCATTTTGGAACAAAAGCTTCTGTTCAGCTTGCTCACTTGAAATTTTTGGAGATCAACAATTTTCATAAACATTTAAATTATTCAAAAGATTTTATTCCCCCCCCCATCCTTTTCTCTTGGTAAAATGTTCAATTATCCACAAGGAATTAAGTGAGACAATAAATTAGTTTTTGCTTGTGTTTTGATAAGTGACATGCCTTCACTTTGCAAAAGTATGTATATTCTACGTGTGTGGTGTATTGCAGAGTACTTTGCTAGCAAATTGCGTTTTATGGGGTTGTTTATCCTGCTTTTTCAAAGTTTTTTAGGTATTTTAATCCCTATTAATGTGGAGAGAGCACCTTTTTAAGCATTTTAATTGCATGGAATTAAATACCAAATTCAAAACGCTGTAACAATTATGTAGGTAGGTTTTATCCTGGATAGTTAAACAGAGCAAAATGGAAGGAACTGAAAAAATCCACAATACATAACAGAAATTAACAAAAACCATTATTTTATGCTGCCAGACAGATTAAAAAAAATTATATCTGTAATAATTATTTTGATTTATGAAGACAATAAATTGTATGGAAACTGCATAAATGCTCTACTGATTTATTGCCCTTTTCCTGAATTTGATCTGTCATAACTGATGAATATATCAGTTCAGCCAAGTTGGTAACACAGTAACAAACCCTCTGTGGGAAAGTGAGCCTGGTTTTAAAAAATAGAAAACTAGACTTTCTATCTCTACTATATATACAAAAAAACCCCAAACCTTTGATAGGTTATATGAATGGTACTTTTACCTAAGCTCACTTGAAAAGAAGTAATAAGAAATGTGAATTTGGCTTTAAAGATTGGATTGCAATGGTGGTATTTTTGGAAAACTGTCTTTCTCCTTTACTTCCTGTAAATGGACTGCCCCCTCTCTTTCACTTGAGGCATCAAGCAAACCATTCTGCAAGCCTTCTGTTGGTCTTTATATTCCTTTAGATAAAAAACCTAACAGGAGTGAAGTAATGGAGAAGCTAAAAATAATAGCAGTAATTATAAAATATGTGATACTCAGCCTGTGGTATTTAAGAACAAAACTAAAAAAAAATATATTTTCTGGTATATTAACTCGTTAAGTGATGGCTCTGTGATACCATACTACTACAACGAAGGTCTACTTGTTATACTTCCAAAAATGGAATTCAGGAATTAAAAAGTAAGACCCTATTCTTTGCCTATGTCTCTTGGTACTTCATTTTTGCTGCGTTTTGTAGTGGATGATGCTTTCCCTTGATCAGAAGGGCTGAAATACTTTATATCAAAAGACCTTGAAAAGGTAAAAAATAAGTGTTTTGTTGAAAAGAAGGGAAAGCGTCTCGCTATGTTTTGATTTCCCACTTCATATTGGGAAGTTCTTCTGTACCATCCTCTAAGTTCTTGGTGTGGGAAAAGAATGAGTATACTCCAAAATTTCCATGCATCCAAATAGTCTTGTCAAGGGTACCCAAATTTCATGTGGCAGACTTCCAGAGACATTTTAATCCCCCACTGTGGTGGCACAGTGCATGCCATTCATTTGCCATCTGAAAATGAATAGCCTAGGAAAGTGATTTTGATTAATAGAGATTTTGAGATTTTTTTTTTCCAGTCTGTTCTCCGTGTGTCACTCAGTTCCACAATTGTAGGCATATATTTTTTTGTTGCTGTTTGTGGGGTTTTTTTTCTTCCCCTCTGTTTTGCAATTGAGAAAATGTTTGCCATCTTTGGAAATTAACCTTGGTAGTTGACCTCCATGTTGCAAAATAAGCTATAATACAGCTGTAACATTGGACAGCTTATTGACAGAGACATCTTCCCTCCTGCTTGCATCAGATCACTTGGTCTTTGCCCCATCATGAGTGCACAAGCTTCGTGTGCTGCCTGAAGTGTCAGTAAAGTGCCAGCCATTCTCTTCCTAGGATTGCACACGGATTTTCTTCTGTGATGAAAGACGTTGCTGTAGTTTGCTTGACTATGAACTGAAGCAGTATAATCTTCAGTAGATGGATGTTTTTTCTAGTTTGAATTTAAGTTACTGACTTTAATTTGTTATGAACTAAATAGACTGAGTCCTTGCTGCTTAAAATAACCATGTATTTGTCATACCTCTGGTGCAGTTATGATTCCTGAGAACAATGAAAGTGCTCTTCATCTATTCATGTAAGGAAAGGGCCTTGTAGTAAAAGTCTTAGTCTGAACCATATAATCTACTCTGAAAATTTTAGCACTAAACCTGGACTATCTTTAAATGAGAAACAGATTAAAAAAACCCCAAGGTTTTTTTTATCAGAGAATGATAAAAAAGTTAGTAAATTAATTTTGATTTAGTCAAGTGCTGCACTAAACAAGAATATTTCTGATGCATAAACTAGCTAAACTTAAAAATAGCTCAGATGTTTCTGTGCTTTGACTATAACTGCACTTATGCATCCACTAATTATGCCAACCTTCCAAGCTGTGGGCAGGAAACATTTATGTAGGATGCTGCAGAGATGCCTTTGAGATAAGTTAGAAGTACAGTGACAGGTGAGTTTGGTGTTCTACAGCTCATGTAACTTTGTTTTTTTGATTTGTAGAAGGGGTCCGTGGAGCGTTGGGTAGGTATCTTTGTTTTTGTTTTGTTTTTTTTTTTATCTAACACTACGCATTTCCATTAATATGGCCTTAAAGGGTGAAACTTACTGGGTTACATTATGTATAACTAGGAACATTTTCAGTTTCACTTCTTGATTTCAGTTGTGTTTCACCTAGGCCATGACAGTAATCCTGTGGAATAATTGCTACAAGAAAACCCCTAGATTCTAGTTAAAAAATTATTTGGACGTTCAAGATAATGGCTGTCAATTTCTGAGGCTTCAAAGCAAATCTCATTTTTGAAATTATAAATTTGGGTAATGCATTAGTGAACATTCAGTATCCATACACTTCACAACTGGCTTTCTTGGAAGTGAAAGTTCCAGTTATAAATCTTTGGGCTTTCTTTGATTTCTTTTTTTTTTCTGTTCAGTGTGCATGTGATGAATATTGAGAAAGGCAATGTACTAAGATGCTTAATGGCAACAGAGCTTTGATCTTGATGGACAACTTTTACTTTCAGCTATATGTCCTTTGCACAGTTACTCTTGTGATGTTGTTTATATTAGTTTTGTGGATTCCCCCTGCCACTGGTAATTTAAGTGATTTTTTAACAATTTTGTTTCTGTACATAATCTAATGCTGCATTTCACACTAATAATTCTGAAAATAATCTAAAATTACATCAAAGAATTGAACAATGAATACTGTGCATCTGTGTTCTTACCTCTCACATCAGAAGCAAACCTTACAAACTACATTATAAGGAAAATCATAAGTTCTCATCCACCTTTGTCATCCAAGTTTCTGAATAATGAGGTCAGGTTATCTGAGGTTCCCATGAATATACTTTCTTTGATTGTAAAATAATCTTCAATTTGCATCATACTGTAGCACAAAACTTACTTTCTATGCAAGCAAGCACATCATAAATGTGTCATGGGTTTTCTTATAATGCAGAATTTTGTGTAAAGGAAACTCTCAGCTGCAAGCTTCTTTTGTCTTAATCTCCTATTAGCCCCTTCTTAAGAAACAGGTACTGGTGTCTGGCTACCTTTCCTTCCAAGACCTTCTGCCCACCAACATGTAGGCAATCTTTGATGTGTGCATACCTGCTAAAACAAGTTACCTAGTGGTAAAACTTCAAGTTCTTCCTTCTGGGAAGGCAGCCTGCAAGGCCAGGAGCTGAAAGAAGTACCAACTGGTAACGTATGCATTAGTATGGGATGCAGGAAAGTATTTTATTTGGGGCTTTTTGTGATGGTGATACTCATGATATTGATGCATGAGACAAATTGAATGGTTTGAACAGAAATGAAAAAAATTAGACAAAATTCAGTGTGCTGGATGGAGTGGAAATGCCAAAACCATGCTCTGAAAAAAAATGTAATTTGCCTTTAGCTGCTAGCCAGAACTAGTTACTTATTTCTACCAGTGGGGCCGGTCTGGTTTGCCATTTTCTTTTCCTTTCTCTTATATTTGAGCTGACTCACCTGGCTGTTGGTTCAGACAAGTCCTAGTGTACAGCACAAGGGAAGTGTCTAGCCTGCAAAGATAGGATAGTCCAAACAGGAGAGCAAACCTCTCATTTCAGATTTACCTGTTAGTCCAGCTTAGTGGAGGCATTAAACTAGATGTCTGCAAAGAGCTGGTATGAGAACACTGCAATAGAATGAAAAGAGTAGATATTAAGTATTTCTTTTGTTAGATGTTGACAGAGATTTGAGAGTATTTTGAAGTCCAGCTTAAAAATGTCAGATGCTAAAATGAGCTGAAGTGATCAGGAATTCAAATGGCATGAACAAACATTTGCTACTAATAATAGAAATATCCAGAAAGCTCTGGACAACTTACAGAACTGAACTTAAATGAAGAGCAGTGTTGTTCTCAGTAAGTGGAAAATCAACTGTGATGAAGCACTAATGACGATTAGCTCTTCTGAAAGCAACATGCATCTGAATTGCAGAGATCTAGGGAAGTGCTGGCTGTTGCATCTGCTTTCTGTGTATCTTACGCAGACAAAATGGTGGTGAAATTCTGTGAAACACAAGACCCAAAAGGAATGGTTTTCAAAATGAAGAATTTCAGTAATGATGGTGATAAATTTGATCTGGCCATAAAACGAGACTGCAGTATCTCAGTTTCTGTTCTGGAAGTGTGTTGTCAATCTGCAGGTTAAAACAGAGAAATTGTGTCCACCTAAACTAGGAACAGTTTTGATGAAAATATTGGTTTCTTGATAGGACACAGATGGAAAAGTGTCCAGGCTAAATTGTCAGTGATTCACCTCATTGTCACTAATGCCCTTAAGCATCAATGGAAGGGAAGCAGAGGTACTCTCTAATTGTGTGTATGGGCTGAAAGGAGAGGAAGTTCCTGGGAGGTAAAGTGAGGCTGTTTGAGAAAGAGATGTAGCAGGAGAGAATACTGTGCCAGCAGAAAACAGTCTGATATCGAGATGGGAACTCTGACTTGCCGTTCTGCCTTCATGCTCATGTTATTGCCAGCTATTAGCCTTATTTAAAGATTAGCAAAAAAAAGCAGAAGGCTTTGTTTAGTGTTTGTTTAGAGTTTTTGTTTAGCATAGGGAAAACTGTCTAGGGAAACATAGGTTTTTACAGAGCTTAAAAAAATGAAAAAACTGAGGTTTTGAAAAAAGTGAGGTATTGTCCAGTCATAGTTTCCCTTTTTTGCTTGTTTGTTCTGCATCCTCGATGCTTTTAAAAACCTCTTGACATTGGCATTAACTCTGCTAATAAGATTTTTATTCTTATTTCATTCTTTCTACTTAGGATTTCTTCATCCCCCCCCGTCCCTTTTTGGAGTTCTACACTCCTAACTGCATCCAGAAATTAAACATAAATTTAAAAAAAAAAAAAAAGTCAGGACAAAAGACCCCAACAAGGATCTGCTACAAGCTTTACTGTGTTATGAAGAAATGCTTGATACTAACATTGCTTCAAAGCAGTGTTCTCAAAAGTTGGGTTCATTTTGCCTTCGATCTTTGGGTTTTGCAATGTTTCTTAGAACAAGATAGAATTGAGTGTTTATGTGGAGTAGAGAAATTAAGTTAGCTGTAACTTTAAAGTAGAAGAATTGGAAAACTATATCCCAAATTTTATCTCTTTAATACAGAGCATTATTAGGCAGACTGCACAAACTAATTTAGATATTCCTAAATGCTTTACTGAGTTTCAAAACCCTAGTAACAAGATTGACAGGCTGGTTTGGCTAAAATTCTGAAGCTTTTCATATCTAGATCCCAAATGTTGTAAAGGAAAAACCAAGAAAAATAACTAATCTTCTGATTCCTTGCATCTAGTCAAAATATTTTTAAAATGTAAATGTTTGTGCTTTATTCCTCAGAGCCGTGCACCAATCTCTGCAAAACTTGTTGCCAACATGCTGTCAGTTGCAGGGGCTGACCACATCATCACCATGGACTTGCATGCTTCTCAGATCCAGGTAACTTGGTTCTTACCTGTTGTCCTAGAAGCTCTACTGAATTAATGTGACAAGCTAATAGTAATATAGTTATTCTCTGGGGTTTTGGTCATAATTTTGAAAGGCTATGTACAGAACTGTGAAGGTTCAGAGAAAGTCTTGCTACTTGTTTCTGAATAAATTCCATTTACAAAGAGACCAGTCTTGATTTTATGGTGTGATTTTGCAGTTACTTCAAATATTTGTGCATTGAAGTCTTTGGTAGAATTTGCCAAGTCTAATGTAAGAGCTTCCAGAATATAAAATATACTGGCTTGGGGCAAGTTCTCTTAATCTTAGCCTTGTCAGAGATTATAGTGTTGCTCTAGGTAGAGTTCTGTTGTTACAGCCGAGGGTGTAATATTTTCTTAAAAGAAGTGGAGATGGAGCCTGGCAGCCCTTATCTGGTTTACTGCTGAATCCAGCAAATCACAAAACCTTTGCCTCAGACACAGAGCAGACATAATTTGTCATTCTCATGTGTACCTTGTTTTAAGAGAACTTATTTTTTGAAGAAAACACCATATCTTTCAGTTCTGGCACTCCATTTAATCAGAATTTCTTCTTATTATGCTAGATGGCTGTCACATAAATAAAAAGGTCTAAAGCAGATTTCTTGTTTTTACAACTTGTACGAAGATTCCATTTTAGTTTGAGTCCTAGCCATGTTGAAATACTGCTGTTAATGTCAAGCAGTTGAAATTTATGGAAGTTGAGTATTATTCACTGGATGTTTTGAGAGCTTTTCAGTAGCATGAATTTACTTGAGTGCCTGAAGGTGATTTTTTTTTTTTTAATTTTATATCAATTGAGAACATCTGTTTTCTTTTTCACTACTCTTGGGTGATATTTTTTGAAACCTTAATATTTATTTGACTTCAGCAGCATTGGACAGTAGTATCAAAAGCAGAATTAGACCAGTGTAAAATACTAATGAAGTTCTACCATTCATGAAAGGTGAAGGCTTGATTCTTTCCCTTTGTCTTTGTTCCAGGTAAGATACAAACACACATTCATGAAACTCTTTCTGTTTTGGACTAGGGTTTCTTTGACATTCCAGTAGATAACCTGTATGCAGAACCTGCAGTCCTGCAGTGGATTAAAGAGAACATTCCCGAGTGGAGAAACTGTATCATAGTCTCACCTGATGCAGGTGGTGCAAAAAGGTACTATACAAGCCTAAAACTATTAGATTTACATATAGTTAGTGGTTAATGATCTAGCTTGTCTAGTCTTCTATATTCCTCTATTAATTGTGCAAGATATAGGGTACATCACTGATGAATCCACCTGCATTGTAAAAACAGAACAACTACTTCTGCCAATGCTGTTCATGCTTGAAAACATTCAGGAACTTTCTATACTCTAAAGAAGATATTTTTCTCTCTCCCCGGATATGGCCTCATTAGCTGAATCCCTCCACCAGAGGGAAAAGATTTTTCCTGCTGCTTGCTTCTTTAGTCAAGTTGCTGCACCTCTTCCTGCTTCGCTCTGGAATTGCCTAAGCTTCCCTTCTCTGTCAAAGCATGTGGCCTATTCCCACTGTACCTGCTGGCATTTAGGTAAGAACTTGCTTGACTCATATTTCTTTTTTCTTTACATTATTGCATTCCAGATGCAAACCTGCTGACCCCAAGTTTTGCTCTATAAATATAAGAAAAAGGGAATGAAAATTGGAGTGGCGAAGGGTAAAAATAGAAAACTTAGTTCATTGGAAGCTTTCTTCATTCCCAGCAAGTGTTACTCATTTAGCAGACTCTGGTTTATTTGCTGTTGATTGAGCATAAACCAATGCCAAAGCTCAGAAGGAGGCTGGCTGGTGAGGTCATAAAGCATGCCATTGAGGCAAAATGCTTACTCTCAGGTTTTATTGCTCATGCTGCTACTTCAGGGGGAACAAAGACAAATGAAGTAATACTCCTGTAAGCCCATAGCAATTTAAATGTCTGAAATGTAGTATGGGGAGAAGTGTGGATGACTGTCATAATTTGATTTTAATTGAAGTTCTTGAGTCTTTTGTGAGTTGACATGTTGTAATGATTTTTAGGGAGATAAGACTGAGTAGAGTTCCTAGTCGTTTGGTGTTTTTTTTTTTTTTCAGATTAATCAAGTTAAGGATGTGAAGAACATAGAAAGCATTCTAAAAGATCACTTAGGAACAAAGAAATTTAACTATCAGGATACTGTTATTTTTGCATTTGGTTTTTATGTTGGTTTTGTTTTTTAAACAAAATACGATCTTTGCTTAGAATTCAAGTCAGAAGACAGCATTTTTTTCCCCTACAAAATATTTTTGCATTATCAAATTAATCATAAAAGTTTATTTTTTGAAGATCACTCTCACTGTATTTAATATAGATCATACAGTCTATCTTTAGTATCTTTCTGTTGTAATGCAACCAACCAGTTTCTGGTGAAGTAGGGGTAAATGTTACTTTCAATAAATTCATAGCTGCTCCTTCACCTCCAGTAATAAAATGTAAAGAAAATTTTTTGGCCTTTCCATTTAAAATATGCAGAACTTCAAAATAAAACTTCATAAAAAATTAGTAGAATGTGAAAACTTAACATGAATGATCTTAAAATTTAAATCTGTAAGTATTAATTTAAAATCAGTCTTTTTCTTGACTCATTTAAAATATTTGAATTCTCTTTTGTTTCTTACTACTCGCTTGGTTTTTCTCCAGCTTATTAGATGTTGCAACTGAAATAAGACATGGAAATTCTATGGGTGTCTTAATGCCTCTGAGGTATTGAGACTTGCTATGAAATTACACTACTCATTAAAATTGCCAAAATTTTTGGATTTTTTTTGTCACCCATTTGTTGAAATACAGTAACTAAAACTTCCATATTTAAATGGTAAAGAAACAAAACTATATTCTCCATGCATGTTAATAACCTTGTAAACAACATTCTAGACATAGTCTAAAAAGGCAAGCTAAAAGGTTGCATCAGCATTTAGAAAAAAGGATGGAATTGTTTAGTCCTGTCTCTTTATACCTAAGAGCTCTATTATTTTGAACAAACTGGAAGAAAAGCAATCAGAAGACCGTAATGAGTGAAGTTTATTATTAGAAGTTTGTTTGGCCACCAGAGGTCACCCTGAAGAGTTTTAAAAGCTCTTTGTCAAGCAGATGTATGGTAAGGGAATTATTAATGAAGTAAGCTACTTGATTACTAGTCAAGTACTGTGAAAAGAATTATTAATCACTATTAACTTGTTTGGGTTTTTGTCCCTTTGGCTTGGTTTCAAATCCTGCAATGGTATTTTTCAGTTAGAATGTTAAAGTGCACATTCCCGTAGGCTTAGAATTTACTTCCCCCTACTTTAAATTACCTAGTGTGACTGGTATTGCAGCAGCTTAATAAAAGCTTGTGAATAGCTGAAATGTTTTCAAAGCCAGGCACTTAATGACAGAAAACCAAAGTCAACTCAATTAAAAAGGCAATTTTTGGGGTATAGCTTAAGACACTCTGGTTGTATTTATTAGCAATGAATTAAGATTGCTTCTACCTGTCTCATTCCTTGCAAAATTTTTTGCTGTGGTATTTTGAAAGCCAGAAGACAAAAACTGTGTTTCGTGACAAATACATCTGTATGACTGTTTTTTCTTTTAAAATGGTTCTCTAAACGTGGTGTATTTTTTCCTGTAACTTAGGGTTACTTCAATTGCTGACAGACTCAATGTGGAATTTGCTCTCATTCATAAGGAAAGAAAGAAGGCAAATGAAGTGGACAGAATGGTCTTGGTTGGTGATGTGAAAGACAGAGTAGCAATTCTTGTCGATGATATGGCTGACACATGTGGCACAATATGTCATGCAGCAGACAAGTAAGTATTGTTATGATCTGGCTCACTGCAGTGTTCTCACTCACTGCACAGCTGATGAATACAGTTGTCCTCAAAGCCTATAACCCAACCTGACCTCTGTAGTATGAAGTCATTCTGACCCTTGAGTCGATAGGTCACAGTTCTGTGATTCAGCTGTGTCCTTCTTTAGAACATGAAATTGAGAAAATATTTACAGAAATATATGATCTGTACCTAAGAAGAGCACAGAATAATTAAAATGTCATAACTTGAAAAGGACTTGGGCCGTCTAGTGCACTTTACAGTTCCAAGGCAGAAACAACAGCTCAAAAAACATTCCCTCCTTGAACCTCATCATGGAGCCTTTCCACTCTCCCTAGGCAATCTTTAACAAAGCTTTACTGGATTTAACACTGTAAAGTATTTTCACCGTAGTGTCCAAAGCAAATGTAATATTATTCTTCACTGTACATCTTATGCTTAAGACTGCCTGTCCTTTTCATCTGGGGAGGTGAGTAGAAGTTTTCCTGTCTTCTGTCTGAAAGTTGGTTGAAGACTTCTCATTTCCCTCTAGACTTGAGTAACTTGAGTTTGTTCAGTCTTTCCACAAGGTTTGTAGACTTCTGTTCAATTGTGATGTCTTCCTGGATTCCTTCCAGCTGTTCTACTTTTTGCAGAGGAGCTTGTGAATGTAGACCCACTAGCCTAACTAAGGCTCTAGCAGTGCTAAGTAGAAGGGATTATTTGTGGTTTTCCAGGTGCTTTCATGCTGGTTCTTTTCAGGTTAGTAGTAGGGCTGGCTCATGTTCCTCTGGTTCTCAACCAGCACCCCCAGGTCCTTTTCCACCAGGCAGCCTTTCAGCCTCTCTTCCCCAAGCCTATAGCTTTTCATGGGGTTATTGTGACCAAAGCGCAGGACCTAGGACTTGGCCTTATTGAATCTCATACAAATGATCTCAGCCCATTGTTCCAGCCTGTCCAGATCCCTCTGCAGAGCCTTCCTGCTCTCAGGCAGATCAACACTCCCACCCAACTTGGTGTTACCTGCAAGCTTAACTTAGGGTGCCCTCAATCCACTTGTCCAGATCCCTGATAAAGATGTCAAATGGGTTTGGCCCTAGGGGAACCCCACTAGTGACTGGCTGCCAGCTGGGTATAACTCCATTCACTACCACTGGCCCAGCCACCCAACCAGTTTTTTACCCAGTGAAAGGTATACTTGTGTGAGCTACAAGATGCAGATTTCCACAGGGGAATGCTGTGGCAACACAGGGGAATGAAGGCAACAAGTGAGTTAGACATTTTTCTTGGTGGTCTGAAATAAAGTTAATCCCATGAGTTTACAGTCTTTTTGGTTGCAGACTTGCTGTTTGCATCTATGTAAAAGATGTCCAAAACTCATATATAGTCTTGTTGCTTACAATTTTCATGGAAATTTGATGAAATTTTGCAGAGGTGTTGTGTAGTTGTTGGCTATCTAATCTACATCATACCACAAAGTATTCTTTTAGGCTATGCCTTTTGCAGATAAAAATTTCAAATTGCCTAGCCAACATTTTTTTAATACTCTTGTGCATAGAGCAAGTTAATCCCTGTCAAAAGCCTTTATTTCTTTCCTGTTTTGAAAGATGCACTCTATTTACCAACAGTATACCTCTAGTGACCAAATTCTAAAACTGTCAATCACCTTCAATGTATCTGCAGTGTTCACTAAGAAAGATGCTTTTGCTTCAGCGATGCTGCCTTGTATCATGTTCTTGGCATGAACGAGTGCTTTTCATTCATGTCAAATCCAGGTGGGATGTGCTTTGTGGATAATAAGACTTGTGCACCCAAATACTCCCTAGAACTCTTTTTGTCTCAGCAACCTAGATGCATATCAAGCAGATCAACTAAGAAATATATTTTCAGATACAACAAATCAGCTTGCTTAAGTAAAATTTCAAGTACACACACTTGGTACACACTCACCCTGTTGTAATGGATACACCTTGTAGGCTGCAGGTACTAAATGTAGTGCTGAAAATGACCAGAAAACTTAAATTCTGTTAAATCATTCAAAATGCAATGATGTTTCTGTGGTTTTGTCTTTTTTTTTTCCTCTCTTATGCTTCCTCCTGTGCCTTTGTGATGATCTGATAAAATGCCATTCCTCAGGGCCTCTGTTTAAAAGGCTAGAGAAGCAGGTAGGACATAGCTGAGCATCTGGAGTCATTGAGGCCATTAGAAACTAAATTAGGATATTTCGACTTATTCACAAGGTGTTCTAGTTCTTTGATTTATACTTTTTTTCCTCATGCATCATTTCACTGTGTGCTTGGATCAGCAGCATATCTTCCCACAACCTTGCAGTGAGCAAGACTTTTAATCATTAACGCTTCTTCTTCCTCAGAAACTCCTTCCAAGCAGAACTGTTTGAATTGCAAATGAAAATAAAGGTGGACAAAAATGGAGGCACAATAGAGTTGTGAATACTGCCATCCAACCTACTTAATTTTTTGCCTGGTTAAGATAGAAAGCTTCTACTGGAGTTCATTTTTATGTTGTGCTGATATGGTCAAAAGTGTAGCATTATAGATTAGTATCACTGCTGCAAATAAGAACTTTTTAATTTAATTATTTTTGTTGGGGAGTTTTCTGAGACAATTCAAGCTTTTTCAGGTTATACAAATATCTGAATTATTTTGTAGATATTTTATATGTAGGACTTTGTAAGTAAATGTATTTTAGAGATTTGTATCTGGCTTCATTTATGGCCTGTGTGTAAACATGCATCACAGCGTGTTATTTTTGTGTGTTCTACAGATTAATGTCTGCTGGAGCTACTAAAGTTTATGCCATTCTGACTCATGGCATCTTTTCTGGTCCTGCCCTCTCTCGGATTAATAATGCATCGTTTGAGGCTGTTGTGGTAACTAACACAATCCCCCAAGAGGAGAAAATGAAACATTGCCCAAAAATACAGGTACAGTGGTGGTTTTATGTCATTTCTTAGACATAAAGAAATGTATTATTTGTATTTTACTGCTCACAGGTGCTAGAATTTGTGCCTTGAGACGAAATTAATATTCTTAAATATATTGTTTGGAAAACATTTTGCTAAAACATGCTAAAGAACTGTTTTAAGGGCATTCAGGTAATATAATAGAGCACTTCAAAATATTTGGTGTTTGCCACACCTTGAGTACTCTTGATTGTGAAAGAGTGAAAAATGTAAAACTGACTGAGTTTGTTTGGTTTTTTTAATTAATATTAATCATACAATATTTGCATGTAGGAACTTAGTTATTCTGTTGCGGAGGCCACAGAAATCTTAGACGACATTTTTTCTTGAAAAACACAAATGGAATTGTTCTGAAAAGTCATGTGTCCCTTTTGGAGGTTTTCCTTAGTACAGAGTGGAGCAAAGCATGAAAGACTGAGGTTTTAAATGCATTATTGAATTTTTTAAAAGCTTAACATTTGGTATTTAGTTAAATAGGGCAAGCACTTAAAAAGGTGTACTTCCTTTAAACTGTATTTATGTCAAGCAGACACTGCCATCTGATGGCAAGAGTAGTGGGGCTTTTTGACAATATGCCATTTGTTAGAAGTACTCAACAGTAGGACTGTTCAGTGATCCTACTCAATGCTTTCTTACTCAATTCTTGAGTTCTTACTTGGTATTATTGCAGTTCTTATGTATATGTTCAGTGCCTAAGCTTTAATGTTATATTACTTTCTAGAAGTAAAAGCTACAAAGGTAGATGGAATGTTTGTTTATATGTTTATAAATGGCATAGTTTATTGCTCTTGGCATGCCATCAAATTTTTCTTCTCAATTTTTCTTTCAGTTTATTGACATTTCCATGATCCTGGCAGAGGCAATTCGAAGAACACACAATGGTGAATCAGTGTCTTACCTGTTCAGTCACGTCCCCCTGTAACTGCAGGGGATTACACTGCATCTCTGCAAAGGTCTCTTAAGTTAGCACTGTTTTTAACAATACACGTCAACCATGAGAAATTACTATCTTTGTACAATTCGAGAGCTCGTATGTTTAATCATCATATTTGTTGTGTAATTACCATTTGTTCTTTGTAAATGGGCAATAAATCTCCATCTTGAAACCTTATGAATTCTCTCGAGAGTCTGAGAGTCTTATGTGTTGTGTAAGTTCTTCTATGTGCCTGTTCCCACATTCGGCGAACTGCTGTGTCAAATCCATTTTTCTGTGCAGAACTGCAGACTGTCCACAGAACTTAACAGGATGGATACTCGTAAGATCATTCTCTGTGTTAAGCTAAATGCTACAGACCTGAGTTTCTTGGATCTATTATTCTGTTGGGCAAACAGCTGGGATTTTTTTGTTAATGTTTAAGTACCATGAACAGTATTTTGTATACCGTAACAATATGTAAAGGTCATATTAATTTTGAGGAACTGTTGACATATATGTATGTATGTTGACATGTACATATACTGTTGACATATAGTATGACCTGTTTGATACACTTAGTGTTCACTTTTTTCCCCACAAGATATTTGGGGCTGCTGTTTTCTTTTGTAAATCTCTCATCACATTAAATTGTTTGCTTAACATCTGTTCTGTAAAGACATAGATAGCATCTGTTCTTGCTATCTTGTAAGACTGATGTTCCAGTATTCCCAGTATTATTAATATCACTTGTCTAAACAATGACCAAGCTTTAATTGTGAGCAGTTTGATGTAAATTTCATTTTTTCTCTCTAGTTTTAGACATTCTCTGATTGTGATGATAGGAATAATTTTATAAAAGCTTTCCTGTTAATATTGTAAAGGTTTATTGTGCCAAGTCCAAACAGAAAATTAAACACACTTACACAGACTGGTCTGTACCATGGTTGAAAAGTATCTGAAAATACAGAGTTTTTCAAACTGCACAGTCAATGGATCTTCTCTGAATTCCTGTTACAAAATACCACAATACTGGACTATGCAGTGAGTGAACTAGGGTACAGTAAGTAATCTTGAATGCTTTAACATTAGAGAATTAAAATAATTATGAAAACAATTTTTCCTGTTGTATTATAGAACAGCTTATGGTTAAATATGGATAATGCAGTCAGTAATATTTTAGGGCGGAGGCATTGGGACTCAAAATTGTAATTTTGTAATTAGGTCTTTGAATCCTATTATGAACTGTTTTCAGTCTTTCTGTTAGAAGAGTAATGTGTATTAAAATACTATCCCTGCACCTAGATCACAGGAACTCAAGTTTTCTACCTGAAATTGCAGTTTTTAATTACAAAAGCATTGCCATACTTGAGAGGTGCTACCTTGCTACAGTACTGCATTGAAAAAAACCCTAATTTCTTCCAAACTTACTTGTTTGGGAATATATTTATAATAATACAATGATGTATTACAAAGTGAATTTTTCCATTCCAGTTAAGACAATCTTCAGAAATTATTTTTTTGTTGTTGTTTCTCTGAGAATAAATCTATTTGGCCTTTATTTTTTTTCCCCAGTAATTTTCTCTTATTTCTGTGAAATTCTTTTTTTCTACATGAGAATATGTAAAACAGAATTTCACCTGTGCTGCTTTCAGTGATGAATACAGAAATAGAGTATATAAACTCTCATGGTGAGAATTCAGTTCAGCTGCTGCTTGTCTGAGAAGTTCTTCATTAGAGTTGAATTTTCAGAGTTATGTTACAACAGTGGAAATGAATTTACAGTATTTGGTAAAGAAATTTCTTAAATGTAATATGATATGCTCACATTATTTTGCAATTCGGTTGTTAGACTCCAAGTCTGGAGCCACATAATTATACCAAGTTTGCACCTGAATACTATACAAAAGGCACACAATGCAATTAATGCACTGCATCAATTCACTTGCTTTGCGCATCAGATTGTTGGAAGCAAACCCACTCAACTGCATTTAACAGGATGAGATGGAGAAAAGAGCAGAAGGAAAATTGTAGAACTGATCTTACTGTATATGCTGCATCTTTTCACTGAAACTACTTTTGAGGAGTTACAGGTGACTTCCAACAGCTCTGTGAAAGCTGCTGCCATTTTGACAGAATTTAAAGCCATGGGAACAGAAAATGGTGAGGAGTTTGGTGTTTAATTCTCTATGCTCTATGGTCCATGCCTGGATTCTGGTCTGAAGATCTGACAGTTCAGCCCGATGGGAAACATTCCTCTCTCAGCAGCATTCTTTTGACATAACTGAAAATATACCCCACTGCATAGCAGAAATTGGAGGATTTAGTTCATATTTGTCTGTAAACCTTATTTTTAATCATTCCACTGCCCTAGTGCAAGTACACATTTTTGGCTTTCTTGGTAAGAGTATCTGATGTTTGCAGCCTTGCTTGGAAGCTCATCATAGACTCCCAGGGTTTTTAAATTTCAAATGCTCAGAGTCTGGTGCTGAAGCAGTAGACTGTGGGGAGTAAAACCTCAATGTCTTTCTTGTACTGAAGGGCCCAAAACTGAACAGAGATAAAGATTCTGCTTAGCCCTTCTTTGGTTGTTAATGCTTTTATAGGAATACTTTATTCTCTTTTTCTGCAGGAGCCAGGTTAATTTCTATTTTGTCTTTAGACCTCGTCATTTTCTCCATGCTCACCTGAGCCCTGAGTGCTTCCTCTGCCCTTGTAGGCCGGTCTTCTCCAGTGCTGTCTTCTGTGTATTGTTTTGGTTCATTTTAGTGCCTGCAAATACACTTTTGCAAGGGCTATCAGCGAGGATCTTACATTACATACACAGATCATACACACAGAAGCTTTAAAGCATCTGCAAGTGATTTTGTTATCATTTCCCCAATTCTGCTATTCATTTCTCTTTTTAGTTCTTTTCGTACATCTGTCTAATCAGTTTGAAGAGTCAACTTATGTGCTTCAAAAACTGAGCAAGATTAACTGTTTTTCTTCAATGATTTCCTGGGTAAATTATGCAATGTTATACTGAATGTTGTATTAACTATGAATAGGTGGAGTTGCATCCTCATTCTTGAAAAGAGGGTCACCACTTTAGAAAGAAGACATTGCTGGAAGACCTTAGGACTGCAAATAAACTACCCAGATTTAAGATGAACACAGTGGAATCCTGATTTTGATAAATAAGTTAAAGCAACTTGCTGTAAGTTTTCTTTTAGCAGACAAAGCAGAAAAAAGGAAATGTGAATTCACCAATCTGATTACAAGCCAACTGATGACAAAACTCATGGATGAAGGATTCAAGCAATTATGGGTTCCTCCTTTATTTTAAATTACTTTCTTCACTTACAGCAGCAGCAATATACATTTGCTCTTACCAGTGGGTCCTTCCCTAACACATGATGTAGTAGGAAGTACTTTTTTGGTTTTAGGTTACTCTGTGTTTCACAGGAGGCAAGAGATTTTGTACAACTTCTGAAGGAAACTGAACTTTTAAAATCAGTAAACCAGTGACTCCCTGTGCCTCCAAAAATCAAAATATATTCCGGAGTTCTCAGCTGCTGCGCATTTACTCCCACCTTTTGAAGAGAAATATTGCTGTGTTTTGCTTCCCATATTTCATGTGTTTAGGGGGAAAAAAACGGCAGCAAAAGCACGGTCTGCGTTTCTATTAATGTTTAGCTAAACCTGCAGTTTCACTCTGTACAGAATTGAAACTTCTGTGCTCTTAGATGGGTAGCAGCAAGTTTCTAATACAAAGAAGAATCAACCTTATTCCAAAATAAAATGCTGAGTGTCCATCTAGACACTAAAATATCTGAAGTGTGTTGGTTCAGACTGCAAGCAAGATCTTCGAAGACACTGTGCACCTGCAAAAACTTACAGGTTTGGGTAACTGGACACTGGTTTAGGAAACCCACTTGCAACCAAAACAAGTAGACATTAAGCATCTCATGTTCTGGTGTTACATACCAGGGGACATGGCTAAGTACTTGAAGAAATCAACATACACAGTCCAGCTTGTATCAAATCATTCTCTTCTTTCATAATTAGTTAAGTGCATTATCTTTGCTATAGGGTCAATAATTATAAATGACTGAAAGCTATCTTTCCTTTGTTCTGACATGCACAGTGAAATATCCAGAGCAGAATAGCTAGTGCAGAGTGTTTGCTAGTGTTAAGTGAAGGTTTTCCTCCTACCAGAAATTTCTTGAATGGCCTTTTAACACACAGCAGGATTTTAGTAAGATTTGTGCATTAGTTATGGTAGCACCCAATGAAAACCTCAGTGTATTTTGAAAAGCAAAATCAAATTATCAGTAAAGAGCAGAAGAATCATCCTGCATTGCAGTACTTCTAGTATTTAGGTACAAAGATGAGAAATATATTCCTGAATTAATATATTTTGGAATTAATAAGCCCTTTTCTAGGCCTTGATGCTGTGACAATGGCAATGATGCTGTACAACTTCCCTGTTAATGTCTATATGACTCAGACACTAAACACAGGCAATTTGAAAGTATAATTACAAATTCTTTCCCTGTTCATTCTTCAGGTTCCTATCACCTGAAATGAATTTCTCAGCTCCACCATAGTCAGAGAAATTGTAAATTGCAATTTCAAATGTAAAGAAAAATATGTGGAGAAGGAAGGTGTAAAAAACCCCAAGAACTCCACCTAATAAACATCCTAAAAATCTAACCAGTCTGTTCTGGTGAGCATGGAGGCTTGTAATTATGAAACTGTTTGAAGGACACCATGTTCTGTGAAATGCTCGGTTGTCATCAGTGTAAGTCTATGCATGTAATTTTAAGCTTTGGCCCTTCTCCACTCTCCCACATAGTTTTGACCTTGCTGTATGCCATTTCCTGTGCCCTTGCCGCTATCTTTTTTATCCTCTCTGGTTTGTTTCCCTTCCCCAAAGTCCCACTCACTTAATAGACATTTCTTCCATAGAATATTCAACTTAGAACTGTTCCTGTTCTTGAAGCTATTTTCATCAGAAGTGAACACCAAACAATAATAAAAATTACTAAACTTCCAAGACTGAACTATTGTTAACATCAATAACCAACTTCTCTCTCTCTTTTCATGCAGCTTACACTAACAAGTGGGGGTGGGGAAAAGGAGGAACTTGAGCTTCTTCAAATCTTATTTTAGTCTGAAGTGACTGACTTGTGCTTATGTAACACATTTTTGTCCTTGCTGATTGATCTTAAACTTTGTGGCCAAATATTTCACAACTGTCCTTTGGAATTCCCATTTCTTGGATGTTAACCTTTTTTGAGTAGGTCTTACAGTTTTTTATGGTGTGGCACTGTGTCTAGATAAAACAGAGTTTGAAATGAAAACTGCTCAAAAGTAGCAAGAGAGCAAATTGAAGCATATGAGAATAAAAGCACGTGGATGTATGAGTAACATAAGAATTTGTTTAAAGAGGGGAAAAATGAGAGTACTCAATTATTTCTGTGGGGGTGGAGCAGTTGATGAAGTGCTGTTGTTTAAAATACAAATGTTTGAGGAAGTAGGTTGCAGCAGTTGTTTCACATTCAATTATTTCTCAAGTTGCAATTGAGGTGAAAAGTAGTGACAGAGTAGTGATTTCTGCTGTTGTTGTGAGTGAGTTATGTCATGTTAGGTTCTCTTCTGCACCTCAGCTGAACCACTGGAAAACACTTTGATGCTGTTTTCTTCTGCTCTGTTTTGCAGTCTCTTCCAGCATCAAATCTGCCAGACCTGGAAGCACACAGAAAATGGTATGTTAAACTTTCATTTTAAAATTGCTCTTAGATATCTTTGACTGGAGCTGTTGTAGAAGACTTTCAAGAACATATTCTGCTTTTCTGTTTTCTAAATGGTTCTGTTTACTGTTATGGTTAGAAACTGCAGTGCATCATGACCAGAAAGGAAAGTATTAAATTGGATTAGTGCTTATTGTGCAGCAGTGCTACAGAACGAGTAACGAATGTCTTATCAAAATGCTCTAAATTCTTATGTGTTTATTTTTTCTCTACCCTTTCCTCCTGTCGTAACCTAAAATATATGTGGAACCTCTACAGAAAACCTTCCTTCAGAAACACATAGCTATACTCTTGCTGAATATTTGAACAACACCCTAAATCATTAAGGGGTTATGCACATGCCAGTTAAGATCAGTAGATTAGTTCTTTTCAAACTTCTTTTAAAGCCAAGTGTAGATCACAGAGAAAAGCCCCCATACTCTAGCTGCACTTTTAAGCAGGCTTCTCATTGCAAAGACATTGCACAAGACAGCATTGCTTTTTGCTCTTATTTAGAAGTCCTTTTGTTTGTTCTGGTACTATAATGGATGCAAGGTTTTACACATGTGACTAGCCAGATACAGCACCAGAATGTAACTCTTTACATTTGAAATAGCTAATGCATTAAAAAGATTATCAGGAAAGGGACGAACATACAAATAAATTAAGCACAAAGATAGTAGTAGCTAGGCTGGCTCTGCAATAACACTTAGATTCCTAAAAATACTGAAATATGTAAGAATTCAAAACCTGAGCATTGTAAAAGATTCAAGAGTCTTTTCTAAATAAACATATTCAAAAACATATTCATGAGGATTTTCAAACCCCAGATTCACTGCACCTAATTTCAGGCACCTAAATGTGTAGCATTAATCTGTGCTTGGTGGATAATCAGGCAGATCTCCCTCGATCTTCAAACCGAGCAGTTCCTGCAGAGAGGCCTCTCTCTCCTCTCTCCCACTCTTTCTTGAATTTCAGTGCTGCTGAGGTTGATTACAGTAAATTGAGGAACTTGTTTAAGCACCTGAAATTAAGGGCCTGCATGCAGTGACTGAGTATGAGTTCATGTAGAAAGTTTGTGTCTTCAATCTGGACTGCAATCACACCTTGCCCGTCCTGGTGTAGTGCTTCAACAGAGTGGTTTAATTTGGTTTATCAAATCTTTAAAGCTTGAAAACCTAATTAAATTAAAGCTTTAAAACCTAATTATCTTTCCCTTCTTTCATTTAAAGGTAGAAAGGCTGCTAGACTTTGATGTGCATCAGTTGTCAGTATTTGCCTCATTGACTGCAGATTCCATGTCCCCGGCTGGTGACGGCCAGCACTTCATGTCTGCTGTGGTGTGCATTGACAGATAAAGGTAAAAGGCACCCATGTGATGGTGAAGTGACATATCTTGTGGTGCAGGGAGTCTCTACGGTTTCCCTACCAGCTCTGTGCTGTGCTCCATGGGCACCTGCCTTGGGTAACCCGACGAGCTCTGGCGTCTGCTAATGCAGGAAATGGAGGCAGGCAGCTGCTGGGCCATTTGGTAGCATAGGCAATCTTTGGTTTTACATTAGTCTCCTAATGTCCTTTACATGTATAATATGCTGTGTCCCCTGAGAAAGAATGAAGAAAGGCAAAATTTTTTCAAGAATATATCCAGATTTTTCTTTGGCAGTGTCCTTTGTCACTCTAAGAAAAGCTTTCAATTTTCCATGTAATTTAATAGCAATGGCAGAGTCCTTCCCTCTCCTTCTCACATCCCTGACCACAATACTGGAGAAAAAAGGGTTCTACTGAAAAGCTCAGGTGGTGAGAGGAAATTAATGACTTTTATCTTTTTCAAATTCACTCTCCACTTATTCTGATTATTCTCATTAATCATTTTTATCCAAGTGCTTTTCTACATCAGGAGACCAGAAAACTTAATCCTACTCTAAAGTGGATTGGCTAGACTGTACTGAAAACACTGGTGAACTCTCTTACCCAGTGATCTCTGTCTGGGTGAGTTTCCTAAGTGAATTCCAATAAGCCAAATGATGGTTAATTTGATACACAAGAGTTGGAGATAATAAAATATGAACACACAGGCATGGCCTGGTTAGACCATATGAGCCTTCCCTGAATAATTGTATGAATGACAGCCATGGCTACCAGCCATGGTATTTAGCTACCTTATCTTTTCCCAGGGGATCTGCAGAAAAGAAGAAATCACCATAGCACTTCCAGGGAATGGGCAAAGAAACTGTGGTATCACTGTAGCACCGTGTCACTGCATCAGGTTACACTGAAGTACAAGTCTGCAGTGGACTTTTACATTTTTCCGTCTATACCGAGGCTTTGTAATTCCAAAGACGACTGAAGGAATTACCAAAGTGATGCCATTTGGATGTTGAGTCAAGATAGCAGAAGTGCAGTGCTGTGTGAGACCTGATCTGGCTTCTCTCACATTTTCTGCCCTGCAAGTCACCAGAGCACTCTTCCAGATACATGGGTACAGAGGTAGATCAGTGTAGTTCTCTAAGGTAACACAGAAACACAAAGCTGTACAGGGGACACAGTGTTCAAAGTAAACAGGGCATGCAACAGGAAGCTTCACTTCACCTCCAAGTCCATGTCACCTGCAAGGCACAGCTTTGGCAGCACTCAACAGGGTTCACACAGATTGCTTGGCAGTTCTCTGTAGATTCTTGTGTCTCAGATAAAGAGATAAAAACATTTCCATGTATCTTGAACATTTTGCCTAATCATCCGATTTTCACCTGCTTAACTGGGTTTTGACATTTAATCAATGTTGTGCCACACGTAACCAATCCTCATTGCTTGAGAGCCCTCTATGTGCCATATAAGCTTCCACCACCGAGTTTTCAAGGGAGAAATGAGGTTGTTGATTTTCGTGGGGTGTCTCGTCTTTAAAACTCTTGACCAGCATCAGACATATGCAGTTAAGATGCTAGGTAAAGCAGCAGGATGGTCAGGGCCTCTCTGCCTGTGCCACACAAGCCAAGGCTGGCAGCCCACCAGCCAGGGTTGGTTCCCTTGACACTGATTGCTGCCGAAGAAGTAACTAGTAAATTGTGAAATATTAAAAGCTTTTTCCATAACACACACAAATCTATGAAGTTGGAAAGACCACAAAGACTCGACAGACAGAGAAGCTTCTTAACATGCCTGTGGGATTGTGGCTTTGGTTATGTAGTCTGATTATTAGTCTTTTATGGAACATGCCAAATTTTAAACTTGTCTTTGATTTTCATATGCCCACCTCGCACTGATACACAGTTTTTTCATCCTTCTTCCCTTACTGGGCAGTGAAAATGTAAACTGGTATTAAACTTTATGTAAACATAGACATTGACTGGCTTAGGTCAACTCTATATCCATTCTGACACTTACTAGAGGAAGAATACTTATGTTAATTTTAAATTTGAATTAGGAAGTCAGTCAGCTGTTAGTGAAGTTTTGAAAGTTTACACAAGACTTTAAGTGCATATAGATTTTATCAATCTTGCATATGCTTCGAAAAAGTAACAGTGCTCACCTACGCTATTATGAAATGGCAATCTGCAGGATGTTTAATACCTCTTATTTTCCCTTAAAAAAGAATGTTCACAGAGACATAGACTTTATTCATCCCTTGTCACTTTTTCAGGAGATATTTTTTTAATAATTCATTTTTTAGAGAGTAGTATTTGAATTAATACTAGAATTCTTGGAGATAATGAAAAAGCATTTGAGGAAAAAACAAACATATGCCTTCTGAAACTTATAATCCTACTTGC